>LNAC01000390.1:1415099-1508070 GCA_002007465.1 Ailurus styani | reverse complement strand
GGCGGGCCGGGCGCGAGGGAGGCGAGGACAGGGCGCATGTCTCGTCCCCGCGAGCAGCCACTAGCCGCGCCACCACCATCTTCTGCATGTGCAACATTTGCAGCCGGACGGGAAACCGCTCTCAGGGCTATGGAGACTGCGGGAAAAAGCTGGCAGCTCGCGATGGATTGCTGAAGGGGAGCGGTCACAATCGCCAACCACTCACACCTCTCTCCTCTCCTTTTTTCCTTTTCCNTTTTTTTTTTTTTTTTTGGTTGTTTTTAATTTTAGCGCCATCGTCGTCAATGCCTCTCTGAACAGCCTTCAGGAAGAGTGAGAGAAAGAGCGCGCGCCAGGGAGAGGAGAAAAGAAGATGAGGATTATTTGCAGACAGATTGTCTTGTTGTTTTCTGGATTTTGGGGACTCGCCATGGGGGCCTTTCCGAGCAGCGTGCAGATAGGTAAGCTCTGCCCGGGGGTGGGGGGTGTGCATGCGGGCGTCTGGGGCAGGTATCCGAAAGTGAGTTAAACGAGTTGCCGGTGAGCAATTCGGGGAGACCTTCGGCGGCTCCCTTCCCCTCTGCCTCTCCCTTCCCCTCGTCCCTGTGCACAAGACTAACGCTTCGGGCGCTGGTTCACTTGGAATATGCACACCCTGCCCACCCGTTCCTCCTCGCCCGTGCTCCCACTGCCACCTTTGGTTCAAGTCGCTTAAGTAGGGTTGGAATAAGTTGGGGGGGGGTAGAAACAACATCATCCGTGGGGTTTGCTTACACCGAATGTGCTATTTCTTCTCATTCCTATCCCTGGAGCATGAAGGGATGTCGAGGTTTTGGGGTTTTTTTTTTTCATTATTATTCTGTGTTTTCAACACAGTTCTTCCCATGCTGGACTTCTCAGCATTCTGGCCACTCAGAAAGGCAGTGTTCCGGCAAAAACCGTTTGCACCCGCACCCCCGCTGTCTTTGCTAGCTGCCGGTTAACCGATTCCAAAGTTAGGTCGCTTTCCCGGAAACCTCCTCTCCTTTTATTTTGTTTTCCTTTTGAGTCTCTTGCTCCTATTCCTCCTTCTAGACTCCGCGGCCAGCGACCCTACCCATCCGTGGCTTTCCTTGCTGTTCTCCTTTCCTGTCTTTTTATGGGACGCAGCTATTGAATTTCTTCCAGCCCAGCCCAGCCTCAACACTGCATCATTTCTCGAGGACTGTGCACAAAACGGGGCTAATTAGGCTGAGTCCCCGAGCCGCAGGAAAACAAAGTTCACGTCTCCTCTCCGATTCCTCTCTGCCCTTCGTGGCACCACGTCCCTTTATTTCTGCATTTCAATGCAAACCCTCTCTTCTGTTCATCCGCATGCCTCTTAGAAATGCCCGAGCTTGGCTGATGTAGCCGTGTGCTGGGAATCATGGGGAGGGCAAGAGAGAGGGAGGAAAAAACGCTCCCTGGTCCCAGAGGTCACTGCGATCCTGACCGATTGGGACAGGAAAGCGCTGAGCTGTCCTAAAGACTAAAATACTAAGCGTGCCCCTTACGGACAAAGGGCAGTCCCTAGATGTGGCAGGGAGAGCTTCCTAGTCCCGTGTGTTGCTGAATGCCAGTGGATTTGACAGTGCTTGGGGGGTGGGTATTGCCTTTCCAAGAGGAAACACCGAATATGCTTTTCTTGCTGTTTTTAATAGGTGGTCTCTTCATCCGAAACACAGATCAGGAATACACGGCTTTTCGATTAGCAATTTTTCTTCATAACACCAGCCCCAATGCGTCGGAAGCTCCTTTTAATTTGGTACCTCATGTGGACAACATTGAGACAGCCAACAGTTTCGCTGTGACAAATGCTTGTAAGTAAAACATAAGTTGTGGATAAATTAGAAGAGAATTAAAATGAAGCAATAGAGTTCTCTTCCTCCCCTTTATTATGTTATTTTGAAAATGTTTTTTGAAAGAAATGCAAGATTCCCACAGTCGACTGGTTCCAGAACAAGTCAGAGTTTAAAAATACATATTACACACACACACACACACAGAGACACACACACAGACACACACACACACACACACACACACACAAGATTTAGTCTCAGGGATATTCAGCTGGTTCTTCTCCCTTCTTCGCTTCCTTCCTGATTGATTTTTTAATTTATTTTCATTTCTTGTCCGGATAATTCAAGCTGATTTCCCCTGCAACACTTTGGTGGTATTCCTGTTACCTGAATGTCAAGTTAGTGAGAATGGTACTTTGTCTAGTTTTTTATTTTGTTCCTTCATGTCTTCGTATTTGCTTCTCCCTTGAGGAAGCCTGTGCCTTGCTTTTAAGGAAGAGACATGCTCTCCTGCCCTGGGGAGGGTGAGGGAATCCTTGCTGGGAGCCAGGCAGAGGGGAGCGCTGGTGTGGAGGATATATATTCTGGTGGGCTGGTAGACACTGCAGATGCTCTGGTGATGTCACTTGAGGCTGCCCTGCTCTTATATTCTGGGTTGTAAATGTCCCTTACTATCACGTAATGCATCTATCCTGTGGCTAGAGCTCCATGAATCCTTACCTTGGTGCCATATCATGTTAGTCCACAATCCACCTGAATTCACGAACCAGTCCAGCTTGCTCTCTCATCCCACACGGTGGGACCCAACGAGTGACCTCACCTCGTGCGGTAATGAGACGGTGGCACCGTGCTCCCTCACCAAAATCGGGTCAACTTAGTATAAAAAAATATAATCAATGACATATTAATTTGAAATTCTCTGAAATGTAATCAGGCAGTAGAGCATTCACATAGCGTTTTCACTCTTGAAATGCATGTTTCAAATATCTCCTCAGCTTTATGTGCTAATTTACTACTGTTCAGAAATTTTTGTGTTAAGATAATGGGTCTAGATTATGTAAAATATATAGGAAGAGATTCTATATAAAAATTTGCAGTACAGGAATAAAATGTTTAATTTGATTTGTATTTTTATGATATCAAGTAGAGTCCATTTTAGTTTTAAAAGTCCTGTCAGTATAAGAAAGTATACTGAACAAGTAAGTGATATTGAAAACAAAGAGTTTTTAAACATTTGGACGATCTCTGCTTCATTGTTTTAGTTATTTTAATTCATATTTATTTGCCATTAACTCATCTAACAAATACCATGATTGCTTTCCCTAAATTTTTGGCATCCAACTCTTACTTGATTTTAGAACTTGGTTTTCTAAGGAGGTCCAAGCATTTGACATTTTGTAAACTGCCCCAATTATATTACTTTGCAGGAATTCTGTAGTTTCTCTGAGCACTATTTAATTAGGAAAAATCATTTGTTGCATTTAGTGATAAAATCTACATTATAGTAGAACGGAGTTACCTTTAAGTAGAAACATACATGAATTAAAGCTGTCGTTGTAGATAGTTATTTTTGCAGATTTTATCAGCTATTAGTTTTGTGTTTCAAGTTTTGAAAGGGATGCCAACATTGCAAGTAGTTCTAGATATAAAGTATTCTGCTTAGTACCTGAATATATTTATTTTTTAAATAGTTTTTTCATTTCTCCTGAGAGTCTATCAACAAAACATTACTAAGTTTAAAAATAACTCAGGATCCAGCTATATGTGGTGGTTCTTTGTCAACAATAAACTATTTAAATATTAATCTTTATTACTAAATTTTGAAAGACTTTCTTAAAATTGCAGATATATTAGTTTTATGTTATCTTGGTTTTACAAATTAAGTTCTTAAGTATTCTAAAGTTTATGTTGTGACTTCCAGCTATAGAAACTATAAAATACTGATCTTTTTTTCCTCCATATCATTTGTTAATCCCCTTCAGGATAATGTTAATGGGCATTATTTTATTAATGTGATGAAAATGTTATATAAAGTGTTAGTGGCAAAGTACACATGAGAAATTGACAAGAAGCTGCACACCGAATGAAAAAGTAGAAGATATAAAATAAAAATAATATGTTATTCTTTAACATACTGGGATTGAGAAAGCTGAAACTAGGTAAACTTTGAGACTTTGGATTTTGAATCCAAGTTAAATACAGTGTGCACGATATCATATTTGTCCATAATCACAAGTAATTGATTTTGTATATGCTTAAAATAGTAAAAAAAAAAAAAAAAAAGTAAATAAATGCTAATCCCATTTGTATAAAATTACGAATGCCTTTTCTTCTTCCTATACATTCCTTTTCTTACTTATTTATATCCTATTCCTATTTATACCCAATTCCTTACCTTCAGCCAATTTAAAGTTGTACAGAATTATTTATTAGATAGACAAATTAGAACATTTTGTTCCTGCCAGTCCCAAGTTTATTTTTTGCTTGTTACATTGAAGTACTGCTTTCCCTATATCTTTGTGCTTTTCCTTTAGACAACCAAGTCCCACTCCCACAACTCTAACTTATAGACATACAGAAGTAGAGNTTTTTTTTTTTTTTTGACAAATGATTGTGCCGAATGTCCTCAAGGCAAATCTAAATAGAACTTGGGGGGAAAAAATCGATTGTCAGAGGGCGTGGGTCAAGGGACTGGTGTTTGTTGAGTAGAGTGACTGGAAGCACATACCTGTATGATTTTCCAGTCTGATTAAAGGTGAAATGTAAGCACTAAGTATGAGGCAAACTCATCTATCAAGCTCTCTGCCTTTGGGTACAAAAGGATAAAAATAGTATTCTGGAAAATTAACATGGAACTCATTTCTCAGAGTGATACGGACTGGATATTTAAATTTTTCATGTTAGATTGAATATAAAGTTATAATATATGACCGGCTAGGTTCATTTGAACTGTGATTTACCAGCAGGGGTTCTTATCAAACTGTAGGATCCAGTCTGTCTGTGAATGAGGGCCATTAAAAGGCCTTGTTTACTCACAAGACAGAAAGGCAGATTAAAGAATTGAGTATCGGTCATCTGCTGGACAGATATAATTTCCTTCTGCTGCTTCTGCCTCAGAATTAATTTAGACCTCTAAGAACACTTTGGACAATCTGAACATCCTGTGTATACAGTTTGCATACTGTGTAAGTTTAGACCTGATTAACTCGAACTTACCACTTCTGGTATATATCCCATATTCTCTTTTACTGAGGGAAATAATTTTGGCTTATGTTTTATTTTGTCTTTAATAATATTTGTGTAACATTAATACTGCTTTCCTTTTAAACTGTTTACATCATCGGAAAGTCACACTTGGCTCAATATAAAACTGAAATTATAAGAAATATAGATAATATAAATTATGACCTATTACAATAACAATAAAAAATATGTGTAATAAATAGCCCAAGTATTCAAATTTCAAAATGTAATTAAAAGTATACCTTCCTTTGTTATGGTTCATCTAAAGTATGGGGTATAGCAAAATGGATATTTTATAAATAAATTCAGTATGGCAGTACTGTTTAATAAAATGCCATACAATTGACCCAAATTAGCTATCCTTACAGACAGACATGCTATTTAAATTGGATATGTCCTTTGCAAAACACTGGAGACAATCTGAAAGCATGTTGTTTTCTTGTATTTTCAGTACTTAATGGATGGAGATAGTTCGTTTCGGACGATGTTGTATGTTAAATCCAACCATAAGTAATAACCAAAACACTGAAGTAGTCTATCACCAAATGTTTTCAAAGATAAAAATAGTTGCGCCATTACAATTATTAGGCCAGTTGCATTAGAAATTCTTCCTTCGGTAGGACAGTACCTTTGCAGTGTAATCCACAAATATTCAGTTTCTAAAATGATTGTTAAATTTCAGATGGGCAACAGGAAATGCATAATAAAGCAATCAAAAGCTGTAATATAACTTTGGTGAAATAATAAAAGAATCTTACGACATTTTTTCAACTTTTTTAAATTGGAGTGGAAGGGCCATTCAGTTAATACGTCTTTTTTTTTAATGATGTGTTAATCTTACTCTCCTTTTTCTGTCTAAACTCTTACCTATCTAGTGGTTTAAAAAACAGTAGATTGGAAAGTTGTAACAATCCCAAATAGAATGGGTGTTACATCATCATGATGGTGAAAAAGTTATTCTTTTTGGAGTTAAATAATAGTTCTGTTTGTGGCCGTTTTCTTTGTCAACTCTAAAGATCCAGGATGAGTGCTACTTGTAAAAGTAGGTTGGTCTGTAAAATATACGTGTTTAGTTAATCTAAATGTATTGAAAATGGGACACCATATCCAGTAGGCTCTATAGGCATTTCCACTTATACAGTAGGTACTTAATAAGCATTCATTGAATATAAGGGTGTTAAGTGATACTGTGTCTCTGCTCTAATTCAACAGTGTTTATCTGATTGTGTAATTTTCCATTTGAGGGGCATGAATCCCTGAAAAGACATTCTAAGAGTTTACATTGGGCTGATGTAATAATCTTAAACATGCTAAAAATAAATTTCTGATAGTTTGACCTGCAGAGCTGTTGGTAGAAGAATATAATTATTAAATACTGTTTGACTTTAGGTTATTTTTTACGGAAATGAATGATGTGACTCTACGTGACTATCTTTAAGTTTCTTTATTTTTTATTGATAGCAGAATTCTGTGTTGATTTGAAATAATTATATGATGATCTTTCTCTCTTCCTCTTAATTTTCTATCATGAGATTATAGACAGAGATGAGTCATGTTCCTATAGTTTGTCCCTTTCTTAAGGGGTAGGAAAGTGCATAATTTGCATTGCTGTATTTCAAAATTTTCACAGGATCAAGCTTTCATAAAACTATTAGAAAAAATCCTTAATTTTTTTTAACCAGATTATTCCAAGTGCTGTTTATTTCCCAAAGCAGAAAATGTTTTATTTTGTGGGATTAGGAGATACTTAGAGATCTTATTTACAGAATTTTATTATTATTCGGGAATTTAAAATGAAGAATAAATACAACACACCTTACATTTTATGATGACACATAGTTTCTAAACTGCTTTCATATACATGATTTTATTTGACCTCAAACTAGTCTCAGAAGGAGACACTCTGAGAAGACCATCATTATTTTGGTAGTTAAGCCAGCTTTAGCTCAAAGGAGTCACTTGACTTGGCAAAGACCAGGTAGCTAATAAGCTGCAAACCCGGGTTTGAACTTTGGTCTTCTATTATCCTAAGTTCTTTTATGAAGATTCTAATGGGTGTTAAAAATACATCTATATTGAGATTACTTAAGAAAGAGAAAAGAATCGCCATTTATCTTTTTTTCTAATTTACTTGCAGTATTTTGAAGAAAATAGGGCAAGACATTTCTGGGCAACTTATTCATTAATCATATGACAGTGAGTGATATAGCAAAGGCTGAAGTCATATTATGTAATGAATTTTTCCATCCATTCACTAGATTAGGTAATGAATGTAACTATGTATTCATTAAACCGGTTTATGAGGGGCAAGAGCATTTGAGACCCTGTACTAGGGGCAAGGGCAGCAGAGCCTGTAGGGATGGATAGTTGCTGCCCTCGAGGAGCTGATAGACCGGTGGGAAAGACAGACGAGTCTGTTAGTACCGTGGCAACGAGGCGAAGTGCAGAGAAACAGAGGGCCGGGACAGAGGGGACCGTGGGAACAGCGCCAGACGTGGCCCGGCCTCCCAGGTGAGGTGTCCGCAGACCTGGGCATTTTGCTCTAGTTGAGTCATTTGAAAAGGAGGAAGGAAGGGAGGCCTGCCGGCCGGGGAGCAGCACACCACAGGGCCCTCAGGTGTGGGAGAGCAGGTGTATTTGAGGCCCTGAAGAGGGTTTGGTCCGGCTGTAGCCTCCAGCGCGAGGGGAAGGACAGGAGAAGGAGAGGGGGAAGGTCTGTGGATCCACAGAGCGTCTTGGTGCTGCTGTAAGGAGACTCTTCTGAATAAGAAGGGGGCCCATCAGTGACTTAAAACATGACAGTGACATATGTAGTCAGATTTATATTTTACAAAGAATAGGCTGGTTGTGAGAAGGAGAATGAATTGGAAGGGGACAACATGGAAGAAAAAGGCAAGTCAGTGGAGTCTTGAAGTCATACCGTTTAGGAAGGTACGTGCTGGAAGAAAAATAGATGCCCTGAGGAGAGAGAAAAGCACACAGATCCAAGAATACCCAATTGTTGACAGAACTGAGGGGTGGGTTGGGGACACCTCGGGGGCTCAGTGGGTGAAGCGTCTGCCTTCGGCTCAGATCCTGATCCCAGGGTCCTGGGATCAAGCCCTGCTCAGTGGGGAGCCAGCTTCTCCCTCTCCTTCTGCTGCTCCCCCTGCTCTCTCTCTCTCTCTCTCTCTCTCTCTCTGACAAATAAATAAAATCTTAAAAAAAAAAAGAACTTAATGACGGGTTGGATATCTTTGTGGGCGAGGAGAAAGGAAGTGTGGTAAGAATTCAAGATGAGTTCTCTGATTTCTGATCTGGGAGATGACTCAGTGCTGTTTCCATTCCCTGGACGGGACCCCCAGGAGGGGAAGCAGCTCTGAATGCGGGAGCTGAGGTTATCAGAAGTATGGACTTGGAGGGTTGATGAGACGCTCGAATGGACCTCTGCCATAGACAGTGGGGCAGTTGCATTTGCAGCTGCAGGGCTCAGTGGGAACTGACGACAGGCATTTGGGGGTACTTGCAGCCATGGAGGTGGTGAGACCACCCAAGAGAGCAAGAACAGTGAGGAGATGCCAAGCACAAAATCCTAGGAAGGACCTTTCCTTAGAGGGACAGCGAAACGGAGGAGACTGAAGGACGAGGGGTCAGGAAGTTATGAGGAAAATGAGACAAGAGTAATTTCACAGGCGTCAGGAGGTGAGGAGCATTTCAAGTAAATAGTGAAAAACCTTGTCAAAGCCTGCAGAATTTAAATAATGAATTGCAAGGATACTTGATCTTTAACATCAGGCTTTTCTTCTCTTTAGAGTGGTCTTTTGCAATTTGACCAGAGTAAAAAAAAACAAAAAACAAAACACCAGCTTTTATTAACCCCATGTATATTCTGTTAATAATAGTCTTTTGTAGATAGTGGCCTAGCATAGTCTCGTGTTTTACTTAGAGGTGGGGACAGAGTCTTCCCTAGACTTTTGAACCAGATGGACTTGAATTTGCAATCTGATAGTGGATAAGTTGCTGAACTCTTCTGAGCCTCAGTTTCTAAATCTGATCATGTAGGGGAATAACACATACCGCACATGAACTTTATGAATATTAGAAAAGTGTTTGGGGGCGCCTGGGTGGCTCAGTGGGTTAAAGCCTCTGCCTTCGGCTCAGGTCATGATCTCAGGGTCCTGGGATCAAGGCCCGCGTCGGGCTCTCTGCTCAGCGGGAAGCCTGCTTCCTCCTCTCTCTCTGCCTGCCTCTCTGCCTACTTGTGATCTGATCTCTCTCTCTGTGTCAAATAAATAAATAAAATCTTAAAAAAAAAAGTGGGAAATATACAGAATGCAATTAGAATGCAGTTGTGTTAACATTTTCTGTGTCACATGGAGCATTTATTTCTGAGTTGATCTTAACTTCGGAAGAGTTATATTTTCTGTTTATATTTTGAGAAAGCAATTTATGTGTTGAACACCTATATTTTGTAGATATTTTATAGGTATATTTTTGCCCTCTCATTGAATTACTAGTTTTAATTTATATGCACAAGTCTAAATTCCTATTTTTCAAAAGTATTTCCACATCCTAAGAGAGGATATCTTTAACTGGGATCTGTGGATGATTCAGAGAGAGGATTTGTTCATGGATGGATTAAGGAGGTTGATAAATTCTCTTAATTAAACACAAAAATTTTGTGTTCTTAAGCAGTGTGCGTGTGTGCGTGTGTGTGTGTGTGTGTGTGTGTCAGTCTAAATTTTGGACGACTTCTCAGTGAATCCCAGTCACAGAAAAAGACCCAGGACCACAGCTTTGAGAGAGCTACACATAAATTAGAAATAAACAAACACTACTTCGTTCCCTACTTTATCATTTTAGAAGCCAGTTGGATTTTATCCTTGAAACAAACCAGGAAATCTTTTCATAAAATCCATCTCCATTAGGTTCTCTCTCTCTCTCTCTTTTTTTTTTAAAGATTATTTATTTATTTTTTTGACACAGAGAGAGAGATCACAAGTAGGCAGAGAGAGAGGAGGAAGCAGGCTCCCCGCTGAGCAGGGAGCCCGATGCAGGCCTCGATCCCAGGACCCTGAGACCATGACCTGAGCCGAAGGCAGAGGCTTTAACCCACTGAGCCACCCAGGCGCCCAAATTAGCTCTTCTCTTGATGTAGAAAATAATCAGTGTGTCCTGGCTGGAAACCTGCTTGGCTTGGTCCTCTGCCTCTCAAACTCGCCTCCTATTATTTTTATTTCTTCTCTTACTATCCGAGCTTCCATGCACTCTGTATCAGCTCCTTCTATTTTTGTCATGATTTATCTTTTCCCTCACCATCCCCACTCCTGGAACACTGTGTTCTTGAAGGTCATCAGTGACTTACAGATCTGCAAGTCCGATTGTTATTCCTCAGTCTTCCTTGTCCATTGATGGTTGGGGAGATCTGGCGATCTGGCGGGCCTGACGACTTCCTGGCCTTTGGCGATCCTTCCTCTGGGGATAGTAGTGACTGCAGGAGGGGGCTGGCTGTGCGCCAGCTGCCTCCAGGGAGTTACCTCAAGCCTACCACGACTCAGAGAAGCAGGCCTTGTTGTGACTGTTATCATCATTTTATACGCGGAGACACAGAGGATCTGTAGTTAGGAAGATTTGCCTTACCGTAAAGTATCCGGGCCATCAGATAGGAAAGGCAACTCTGCCTGCCGTGCATTTCATACCGTAGCAGCTTGCAAGCCCGGTGTCCACGAGATACCGTCCCTCAGTGTGACGGCAGCCAGGCAGCTCTTCTTTTAAATAGAAAGATGTTTTTCTCAAAGCTGCCTCTTTCCTGGAACAACTGTGATTCACCCCCGCGGAGCAGTATCGCGTTCCACATTGGACGTCGTGGATTCTTCTGTGTGATTCGCAGTGCGGCCCAGAAACGAGAGAGGTCTTGTTCTAATTGATGACACCCCCATTCCTCTCTGCTGCCGAAGGCGTGTGATGAATGCCACCAGGTGTAAAAATGATTAAATGACTCTTTTAAGAGTCATGCACACAGGGTCGGTTCCTTCATCAGTTGGCCATCCTATTTTCTTTCTTTTCATAGGAGTAGTATTTGATTTCAGAATAACCTGTTCAAAACATACTTTCCCAAGTACTTCACTATAACATTGGCTTAGCTCTAGGGCGTTTTCTTGGAGGTTTTCTTTGACATGTTTTTGGGTTCCAAAGAAACAGTGTTGACTGTGTTCTTAAAGAACATCACCCAAGTCAAAATTGCTCCGTCTTCCTAGCTCTATCACTTGTCCCCGACTTAATAAAACTGCTAGTATCACAAATAAAAAGTTATCTTAGAAATAAATGGTGAGAAAGAAAATGTGAGATTGAGTACTTTCCTTGAATAATGACCATATTTCTCCAAATACAGGACAAAGTGCACAGTCAACTATAGGTAGTGTTGGATGACTTTTGTTACTTATATGCTTCTTCTAAAATAACCAGTTTTTCACCAGTAACTTCAAATATATTATGCTCTTGTGTTCTTCCCATTTTTCCTATTTTTGTCTTTTTTGAACAAACATGTACTTGTAAAAATTTCAAATAATTCAGAAATCTTAAAAAGTCAAAGTGTTCTGTAATCGTACCCCTTAGAGATAATCACAGTGCAGACCCAGGTTGGGAGACAAAAGAGTACTAAAAGCGTATGATACTAATATATATCTAAAGATACAGACATTTAGTAACAACGATAACATTCTGTGGGTGCATTTTATTAATGGTTTATCTCATATACCGTAACAAATCAGTATATAAGAGCTGTCTTATTTTCTTTTCCTGCTATGTCGTAAGTCATCGTGGCGTTATTATGATAAGCGTACTTGCTACCCACTGGATCAACATTTGTGTCGTTCCCACATTTTCGATATGACAAACAAAACAGCAGAATAACTATTTATGTACCTGTGTGAACATTCCTGTGGGACTAATTCCTGGTAATGAAGTGTACTCTATCAAATAATGTGGGGTGTTGTTTTTAATAGATATTGTCAATTTCTTCTCCTCAAAAACAAACTGTTACTTAAATTTACAACCACCAAAATGTGAATAATTGTTTCTCTATGACCTGCCAACACTAAGCCGTTATGTCTCTTGAATTTTCACTTGTCCTGATGGGTGGAAATGACATGTAATTGCTCCTTTCATTTGCATATTTCTTATTAATAGCGAGGCTCAGAATATTTTCTTATATTTAAAAGATCTGTATCCTTTTGTGTTCTCCTCCTTTGCCAACACTTTCTTCTTTATTTGTGGGCCTGATTTATGTACTGTGAAAATTAACCCTTTGCTGTCCACATTATAGATAATTTTTCTCTGTGACTTTGGCTTCTAGCTCCACGTATGATGCCTTTAATCATACAGACATTTTAAATTTTTATGTAGTCAGATCTGTGAGTTATTTTCTTTATGGCTTCTGGGTTATAATTATAAAGGTATTCCTAACCTTAAAAGTATAAATATATTATCCCACACTTTTTCTAGTACTTTTATCATTTTAGATACTTTATTCATAACACTAACTCTTTGGAAATTTATTTTCTTATGTCTGTTAGGACCTTCCATTTATTTATTTTTGGTACTATTTATTTGATTGAGTTATTCTTTCTCATTCTGCTTTGCGCAGATACACTTGTACGAATCTCCTGCTCTTCCTGGACTGAATTTGAGCTTGGACGGGAGGTCTGCATTCTCTCTCTTCCCAAGATCTCCTGCTTGTTGTTCCTCACCTACCTTTCCTGTCAGCCCCTGGTGGTCACACCACTAGTTCTGATATTTTTATGCTCCCACTTTCTTGCTCCTCTTACTTCTTACTTTTTTTTTTTCCTATTTGCCACTCGCCATCCGACTGAAGGACATCTGCAATGTGCATTACAAGTATTCCACCCTTCCCTGGGTCTGTGTCAGCATTCTGCTCTAGTCAGGGGTCCACTTCTCGTGATTTCAGAATTATCCTCCTGCTTCGACTCCACTTTCCTCCGTCCACTTGACCTACTGGAGCCAATGGGGCTCTTCTGAACTTGAAAATCAGAGACCATCTCTTCCTTACTTGAAGCCTTCCAAGGGTTTTTACTCTCGAAGAGTAAAATTGAGTCTAGAGTGCTCCTGCACCATCTATCTCTTGCCCTCCTCTTTGCCTCGTCCACCACACTGGAGTTCCCTCGGTCTTCTTTTGGTCTTCTTTTGGGTTCTCTCACCTGCTTTAACCCTTTCTTTTCTCTACGTCTTGTACTCATGTTCCTTTTTTTTTTTTTTCCCCCTCTTCCAGTGCAGTTATTTGCTTCACTGGCTTTTTCTGAAACTTCGGGACTCAAGTCAAAATCACCACTTCAGAGAATCCTTCCTGATCCAACACTCTGTAGTAAACCCTTTCCCTCCCAAATTCTAGCTACTCTGTTTTGCATTACCAACCCTAGCTAGGATCATCTTTGCCTTTATCACAATCTATAATTATTATTTCTACTTGTTTACTTATTTATCATCTATATTCCCTGCTTGAATATCAACTCCCAAATCCAAGGACTTCATCTGCTTTAAATGATACATCTTCATAACCTTGCCTAGTGCATTAAGTAAGTCAATGAATGTCTTTGAATAAATGAATGAGCAATAGTGATGAATTTTCCCTTTGCTCATCTTTGGGGCATCCTTAGGATAGCTAAAATTATCTTATATGCTATTTTAGAAAAAAATCAAGGAAAGAATAAGAGGGCAATGAGGTAGTAGATCCAAAATAATTGTTATATATTTTCCTTATCATAAGCATTTTTTTTTCTATTTGTTTCCCTTAGTTCTAAGTATGGGATGGGCTAAGTGAGGGAGAAAAGAAGTCCTATAAGGAGGAAAGTGGGACTGTTTATGCAAATTAACATACATTGCACTGGTCAGGTAGCACTTTGATAAATGTGTATCTGGTCGAAGGGAACTTGTAGGTGCTCATACCATGTGGTGTCTGCTGACAAACTAACTAGAAAATGCTGATACAATCCACTTTCAAAGTAGAAGAAAGCCCATTTGGGAAGCCAGGTGAACTGGTAAGCACACTCAGGAGAATCCCATCTGTTCAGACACTGACTGCTTGTTTGCACTTCTTCAAGTTCATAAAACCAGAAAACTTGTGAAAATAGGAGGCTGAAGTCAACTGTATAATGTTGTTCCTGCCAGTTCTTGATTATCTCCATTGTATCTTCAGTAGTAAATTTCACAATCTGCTAGGTACTCTAACCCCACCTCCCTCCCTCTTTGAAATTAGTCTACCCTTGGTTAAATTATTTAATTTTCAACTATGTACACAGTCTTTCCCAGGCGAGACTGAAAGGCACTTCACCACTTCTCTGCTCCAAAGATTTATTAAATTAAGAGATTCTTTTTCTTCTGAAAAACATCCACACTTCTTCCTTTCTTAATGGAAAACTTGTAAGTCAAAATGCTTGTCTTCGTCCTCTGTTAACTAGGGAGCTCAATTCCATTTTTACTGTTAAGTGACATTACTCCCCAATTTAAACGTTTTGCTTTGTTTTTATATCCTTGATTTTCCTGAAATCATTTATGTGATATAAATAATATATTATAGGCTTATATTAAATATGGTATAAACGTGTTTCAGGTAAATATATCTTGTAAGACTATGCACGTCATTTTAGGAGAGGAGTATAAAGACACAGGGGCTATAAATTTAAAAACCCAGTTGATGTCCCATCCAATACAGATGTTGGTCAGCTTTTGCTTGAATACTCAGATTTCCTGTTTAGTACTTTCTGTATTTTGTGTGTGCTTTGGAAAATGATTTATAGCAGATGGGTAGGTAGCTAGGTAGGTGGGTAGGTAGGTAGGTGGTCTGTCGACTCCAGCAGACTGCAGGTTCCTTGAGAACAAAGGTGATAGCCTGTCACACTCTGCTCCTGAGGGTCTGTCGTACTGCCTGGAGCATTTCTGTTCCCTCCTCAATAACTGTTTGCTGATGGAATAGGAGAGGAAGGAAAGCAGAGAAGGAGGAGCGTCTTTCTTTCCTTTTTTTTTTTTTTTTTAAGATTTTTTAAATTTATTCATTCAAGAGAGACAGAGGGCCAGTGAGAGCACAGTTAGGGGGAAGAGCAGAGGGAGAGGGACTGTGCAAGGGCTCAAACCCAGGAGATCATGACCTAAGCTGAAGGTAGACACTTAACTGACTGAGCCACCCAGACATCCCAGGAGCTTAGTTCTTGTTTGCATATTTATAACAACTAATTCTTAGCCAGAATTGAATAACACAACACAAGTCTAGCTCTTCTTTGTGACTCAAACCCCTCACATTTTTAAAAAGCTTATCACACGTCCCCTTCACACTCTCCCAAGCTAAATATCATTTCCTTATATAACTTGATTTCTAAACCTTTAACATCTAAGTTCTGGCATTCTGAGTAGCCTTTGGATTTATCATAATTTCATTAAAATATATTGGCCTGAATTAACCCTATACTCCTATTATGATCTGTCCAGAACTAAACTCTACATTTTTGGAATTCATGGTCATGATCCGACATGAGCTGAGAGAGAATATTAATTCCAGTTATTTAGACATTCTGCATATAAAATATAGCCCCAAATTCTTTGGGTTTTCGTTAGTCAGTTACAACATTAGTCTGTTCATGTTAAGTTCATGGTCGAAACTTAGCACTCTGCTTTTTCCTTTTTTCACATGAATTGCTATAAATCAGCCTCTCCATAAGGCATTTTGAAAAATTCTAAGTGAGGGATACCTGGACGGTTCAGTTGATTAAGTACCTGGTTCTTGGTTTTGGCTCAGGTCATGATCTTAGGTCATGAGAATGAGCCCCACGTTGGGCTCTGTACTGAGCTGAAGACTACTTAAGATTCTCTCTTTTCTTTTTCCTATGCCTCTACCCACTTGTGTTCTCTCTCTCTCTCTAAAAATAAATAATAATGGCAATAATAATAAATAAGTAAATAAAAATGAGTTGTGAATATTTTGAATTCATGAATATAGGAAAATCTCTAGTCATGAAAATGCTCATTAAAGCATTATTACATAGTGATATTTAGTTGAGAAATGGTTAAGTTAATTGAAGTCCAGGCAGACTGTTTAAAGCAGAATGTCAGTTAAGAGAGTCCTCTGTCTGACTTGAGCCAATAGTTCTGAGTTCAGGAATTCTTCTCTATGTAAGTAGAGATTCTCTCTGCTTTTTCTTTTCTTTCTTTTCTTTCTTTATGTTATTTTGTTTTCTTAGACCAGAGCCAGGGTCATAGTAGGGAAAAAAAAAAAGTATTCTAGTCAAATGTAAAAAAAGATGTCCTCACCCTGTAGTGATGACTCATTTATGGAACTGATGTAACCTGCTAAGTGATTTTTTAAAGCCATCCATTGTTTAGCAGAGCACAGATCTCCACGTCCTAGCCAAGAGCTCCAGGGAGGTAGGTTCCGTGGGTGAGGTAGGTGAGGTGAGGTTTGTCCTGGAGGAGCGTTCCCTCCAGACTCTGCAGATATTTGGAAGTTCCAGTGAAGGAATGATATGGGAAATCAGGTTTTGCCCTAACCCCTTCCTTATTCCCTTCCCCCTTTCCTTTCATCCTCCCAAGCTCAGAAGGTGTTGCAGGAGGATTCAGAAATTACGGGATAATCCACTTGGGTCTTAAAAGATGCATGAGATCCTGCCAGGTTGTAAAGAGAGACCCAAGTATTCCAGGCAGATACAAGAGCATTGTAGGAAAAAGTGTAAAGGTGTGTGGGCTTCTCTGGGGAGGAGTAACGAGGCGGGAAGGTGGAGGCGAAGATGAGGGTGAGGGCTCTGTAGAGTGGGAGGTCGAGGGAAGGTGCGGGTCGCTCTGCAGAGGCATGGAGGAGCCTGGCAGACTGCCTGGGGAGCTAGGATGAGGGCAGAAGACAGCAAGAACCATTTTAAACAGTTTATGGCATAATTACATGTATGTTTTAGAAAGAATTCTAGCGGCACTGTTCATCATTCCTGTATATAGCAAAACGCACTTCCTTTCCCACACCCCACACACTAAGAAACTGTTTCCGAGACGGGAAGTGCTGTATTGCTACTTGACTTGCTGTTCGCAGAACCCATTATTGTACGTAATTCTGCTCACTATTTTCCATCGAGAACTGTTACTTCCAGCAGAAAATACTCAGCCTATCATCTCAAGCATGTGTCTTCAGACTGCAAACCAAGTCTTTTATGATAATAGGTTGGAATGGAAAATAGCTGGTGTTACTGGGAAGGGAAAAAATGAACAAATAAACATCATTTCTGATATGTATAAAGGCAATTATATCTCCTTAAAGATCAGTGTAGTTGCTGATGGAACAGTGCATATCCCATTCCGGATTAAATTTTAGACTATCCCTCCTTCTTATTGCTCTTCTGTTATTGCTCTTGGTCAACCTTTATTTAATTCAGTTGGCTCAAATAACCATCTCTACTAAAATTGCAACTTGCCACTCAGTCACATCATGCAGGGTAGTAAGAACTGGCTTTTAAAAAGTGAGGTGAGAAGTGCGTGGGTGGCTCAGTTGGTCAAGCACCCGACTCTTGGTTTCGGCTCATGTCATGATCTTGGAGGCGTAGGATTGAGTCCTGAGTCGGGCTCTGCATTCAGCAGGGAGTCTGCTTGAGATTCTCTCTCCCTCTCTCTCGGCCCTTCCACCTACTCCCCCCCCAAAAAATAAAGGAATAAACCTAAAATATTAAAAATAAAAATTAAAAAATTTAACAGTGAGTTGAACAATTTTAAGACTACAGTAATAACTAGTACGAGGCCACCATGCGTGTGTGTATGGACAACACATGCGTACAGATACACACAGAGCTTAACAAAGGAAAAATACAGGGAAATAATAGCACGTATACTTTGTAAGGTGATGGTTTTTTTCATAGCCTTCAAAGTAATGAATAATAAACTTTCAGGTACCTATTCTTACCCAATAGTACTTATGAATTTCTTTCTTTTTTGGAAATAAAATACAGCAAAAATCACACACTGTATTTCCAGAACAACTTGGTAGGTGGCTTTCTGTCTTACCGTATATACATGCAGCACATACATTGGAATCTGCTGTACACATAGATAATGAACACATGCCTTAGCATTTGATGCTTCTTGTTGTCACAGAATCTGATAATGATTATATGTCATGAAAACACAAGTGACTGCAAATAAGCCTCATTTTACAGAAGTGATAAAATCACAGATTAGAACCGCAAGTGTGGATATTTTATTCAGAGGCAACTGTTGCTAAAATGTTTTCATTTTTTATTTTCAGAACAGCAGTGTCTTCACCTCCATCCCATTTTTTGCTTTGTTTTATTTCAAAGGGAAATTTTTCAGTTAGTGTTAGTAAGAGTCTAGTGCTGTTAAGTCATTGGTCTGCAAGCAGAGTGCTGTCTCTGAGGCAGAAGAGGACGTTACTACTGAACAACAGGATGTAGAGACTTACAGTGTGTGGCCGTATGTATGATAGAGTGGTGACTGGGGAAAACACGCGCTCTCTGGGATTACAGCTTCATGAGAACCACCACATACAGAAGACCCTGAAGGAGACAATACTGAAAGATAGTTAATGATTATTTTTCTTTGGTGTTAGTGTACAGAATTATTATTTTAAATTTATTTTCCTGAGTTTTCTACATGTTTACAAAAAGTACACATTCATGCTTCTCTGGCTAATAATATCTAAACAGAAGAAAATGTAGTGGTCTTTCCACCAAGTATTGAGTTTGCCTTGCTCTGTCCAAATGGGCAGACAATCCAGGGAGCTCTGTAGACATTTTAGCCAATACAGGCCTTGTTGTCAGAATATCACATCCGCTTAGCAGTTGCTGTGTTTGATCTCTTTGCTTACACTCTTTGACTATTTTTAAATGAAAAT
Organism: Ailurus styani; assembly: GCA_002007465.1. Taxonomy (NCBI): domain Eukaryota; kingdom Metazoa; phylum Chordata; class Mammalia; order Carnivora; family Ailuridae; genus Ailurus; species Ailurus styani. Next base: position 1,489,158 of record LNAC01000390.1, on the reverse strand, counting down.
ATAAGCTTCCATTAATTAATTAAAACTATTAAATTAAGTCATTATATTTACCTACTGTAGCACATTTGAAAGAGTCAGGGAAACAATTGGTCACTATGAGCATGTTTCATTACCAATTGAAATATGAAACTTACCAAGTCTGATTGCATCTATTAGCTCAATTCCACAGAAAGGACAGTAGCTACGTGTGGGAGCTGATGGCTCTCGAATATCTGGTCACTTTCTCAGGTCAGTCCTTTCCGACTACCTTATGCTGGCTTAGGCTCCACTTGGCTGTGATTCCATGGCATCCTGAGCTTACCTTGCTGCATTATATAATCATTCTCCCTCTGGAATGGGAGGTCCTGAGTCCTGAAATGCCATTGAATTTGTGAACAAATCCTTAGTGGTTGGCTTATGGCATAATGTCTGGCATATAAAAGCACTATACTGATACCCACTGAATGTATGGATATGAGAATAGATGGATTTTTTTTAAAGATTTTATTTATTTATTAGAGAGAGAGAGCACAAGTAAGGTTGGAGAGAAGCAGAGGGAGAGGGAGAAGCAGACTCCCTACTGAGCAGGGAGCCCAACTTGGGGCTCAATCTCAGGACCCTGAGATCATGACCTGAGCCAAAGGCAGACACTTAACTGAGCCAGGCACCTGTGGAGTGACTTTAATTTTTTTTTATTTTAATTTCGGTGTACTTATTGCACAACATTATCATAGTTTCAGGTACGTAATATAGTGATTCAACAATCCTGTATATTACAGCTCATCAAGATAAGTGTACTCTTATTTTTTTATTTTAATTCCCATATAGTTAACATACAGTATTATATTAGGAGAATGAAGGGCTTTTTAATTGATGGTTAGATATTAGCATTTTAATTCAATATTTTGAGCAACCATCTAAGGAATTAGGGCAGACTCTGTGTTACTAAGTGTGGGGACTATAAAAAAACGAAAACAGTCTTTATGGACTTTTCCATACGAGTTGGTGACTGGTCAAGGGTTGTAAGGCTTATTGCTCATTAGAGCACATTGTGTTCGGGAGGTGGAGGCTAGGAGTCCTGGAATGAGAGTCCGCAGGTGAGAACGGACAGCCCGACAAGTCGCCCTGCTCCTCCTGCTGAGTTCACGTGTCTCCCGAGGACTGCTTTGGACCCTGACAGAGCCCGGATGCTGCCCCTGGACAGGGCTCTCCCAGCTCTCCCCTGAAAAGTCCGATCAGAGTAACAACCGGGGTCTCACTCCTACCCCCTGACCTCCTACTCTGCACAGCACCGAGACCCACTAAAGTCCTCTCACTTCCCCTCTGCTTCAGAGGCAGTTTTTATGTGTCTCGTGTGCCAAGTGGTATTCCGCTCTAAGGACACATGCCTCTGGGCCTCTAAGTAGCACACAGTCCAGTGACGACCACGACAACCTGAAGGTACCGCGACAGATGCTGCAATTACACTGGAGTCCTGCTGGGCGTAGTGTATTTATAGTGCACCTCAAAAGGCATTTCTTCTTTTCTCTCCTTGTGGGTCAGAGGGACAGTTCAAACAGCCCTTACAGGGCCAAGGTAATAGGTAAAGAAAAGGGCTCTATTACCCAGACTTACTTCATTAATGAAGTAAGATTGGATCGATTTACTCAGATGATGGAATTTATGTGGAAAGAATAAAACCAGATCTGTCTGTCCCAGGTACACTCAAAACCTCTGTTACTCCGTTGCAGTGCCTGGGGGTGCTCAGTCGGTTAAGCGTCTGACCCTTGATTTCTGCTCAGGTCATGATCTCAGCGTTGTGGGATCGAGCCCTGCATCAGGCTCTACGCTCAGCGGGGAGTCAGATTTTCTCTCCCCTCCACCCCTCCCCCCACTCATGCGCGTGCACGCACACGCACGCTCGTGCTCTCTCTCTCAAATAAATAAATACAATCTTTAAAAACTAGCAAGCCTATGAGCCTGCACCAACCCTATTATCTCAGGCAGTCACTCATTGCCGCCATATTCTGTATTCCTTTGGCGTCTATGTGTTTGTAACCAAGTCATTCTGCTCTTGTTAATATGCAGCTTTGTAAGTGTCCACTTGTCACCTTAATTGAATGTTTTTTGACACCTGTCTTGCCTCCTCCACTGTGCCACACATATTATTGGAAAGAAATATTAGAAGTGATATTGGACCGTAAAAAGCTGATAATCTTCTGGAAAGGCAGAAGTAAGTTAATATGAAACAAGGGAATAAGTAGGCGTTACATTACAAGGGACTGTGTACAGCGTTTTAATTGCCGAGGAAGGACTATCAGGAGAGACCAGACTTTATAAACAGTAACCTTAGTAAGGTGGAATTTAATCTTGTCTTGAAAGGAATGAGGAAGGAAAGGAGAGGCATAAAAGGGTTGAAGAGAGTGAGCACAGGCTAAGCGGCAGGAGTGCGCGATGGCGCAGGACAGCCTCTCACTGGATCCGAGTGGATCCCCTCACTGGATCCCTCTGGAAGGGAGACAGGGAAGGGGTGGGGGGCTTATAAATTCAGGACTCGAGGAGCTGAGACAAGCATCTGAGTGGGGAAGGTTTGGGCCGGGGACTAGTTATGGAAAGGGGAATGCCAGGACCATCGCTCGGGCGTGGGCACACAGCATCAGCTGAGAAGATAAGAAAGTAGACCCGGGAATGGAGAATGAGCCAAATTAAAGGCTCACTTATCAGTCATCAGCCCTCACTGTTCTGGATTCTCTTAAGTCTATAGTTTTAACTGATGTCCCATCTTCTCAGAAGATCTCCTCTGGACGCATCTAGTTCTGCCTCTCACTCTGCAGCCTGTGCTCTTTCACTTACACTTGGCTTCAGAGACCACAGCATCGCTTCAAACACCTTTCCAGCTTCTTTCCATCACTAGAAACGCACCCTTCCATCATGTAGGGAGAGCTTCCGCAGGCCCTAGAGCTCAGCCTCGATTCAGTTCACACTGTGTTGCTCGAAAACTATGTGAATTTTCCAAGGTTCATCCACTAAATTGAGTTTCAGGATTCAAAATTATGAATCAAGGGATGGGGGGAACCTTACCTTGCTTTTAATTAGAAACAGATAAAACAATGCATTAAAATACATTGTATAAAGTGTTTCAGCCCTCTGAGAATTAGTGTAACCACAGTCATCCCTGAAATAATACTGTGTATCGTTCACTCAGCCTCCTGGGCACCAGGTGAGTAGACCAGTGGTTAAAGGTGGTGAAGGAGAGGGTCTTCAGGATCATGACCGAGAAGTCGGAAAGTGTTGCTAAGAAGTAGCGTATGAAATGCAGGTGGAATAAAAGGCCCAGAGCAATTTTGTGCATTCATTTTGGATCTAATTGAGTTAGAAATTTCTGTCTGATGGAGGACTTCTGTGTGCCGTTGAATATTTAAGTAGCTGTAGAAAGATCTGGACTAAAGATATGGGTTTTAGAATTACCAGCATGTAGGTGAGAGTTAAAACCGTCAACAAGGAGACTGTTGAAATGTATACAGTTAGCATTAAAAAAAAATCAGGATTTCCAAGGAAGATCAACAATATGAGAAGAAAGATGCAAGCTGTCTTTTTGGTCCACAAAACTTTAACAAGTTTGAGAAAAAAGAACAAATAAACAGAGTAGTTCCTCAGGCACCACGAAAGAACACCCATCATGGCATGTGTTTCAGATAAGGGTGGGAGTGTGAACTGAAGTGTCCTTGACTCGGGGGGAGACTTTTCTGCTCACAGACCATGTGCCCAGGCAGTGTCTCCAACACCTCAGCTCCTTGAGGGTGGTTTTCCTGCGGGGTACCGTGTTGTCTTTTCTATTTCATGGGGAATATTGGTCGCATGGGTCCCCATAATGACTAAAGGACCTTAGTTTTAATGTGTGCAATTTAAATAGAGGATCTTTACTATTCCATTATTTGGATTTCTGTTTGAAAATGACCGTTAAACTCAAGATTCCTTTCCTTAAAGTTAAATATGTGTTTGTTTGTTTGTTTGTTTTTGTGACAATATTGCCATTTCTTAGAAATTTTACAGCTTGGTGCTTAATGTTCTTGAAAATGGTTTCTGCCGCGTCTAGACATCGTGACCTCAGGCAGGTTTCTGAACTCCTCTGCGCCTCCATTTCCTGATCCGCAAAGCAGGGACCATAGTAGGAACCCGAAGGGCTTGCTCAGAGTCTTGAGGGGGATGTTACCCGCAGGGTGCCTGGTGTAGACCCTGCACGTGCCTCGATCCAGCCATGGCTGTGACAGCTTTGCTCTTTGCCCAGGGCCCTCGGCCAGGAAGTGGGCTCACATGCAAACCTTCTGAGCCCAGATTCCTTACGCTGTTGTCCCCTTTTCACCAAAGCCTCCCTACTACTATTTCGTATCTTTGATTCTAACAGCCCCCAGATTTCCTTGGTTTCCCCTATGGGCTTGTTCTGTGATGTCTGGCATATTCTCATCTGGACTGACTGCATGATTCTGAAAATAAAACATCGTCAGTTATATTCTAGGCATGGGGGGAATGTCAGAAAAGCTTTTGAAAACTCACTAGAAGAAGGTACAATCTATAGAGCTTGCACTGATATTTTATTAAATGATTTTTGGGCATGTACTTTTGGGGAGGACCTGGACAAATACAGAAACCTTTGTCTACATACCTAGGATAATAAAACCTCATATATGTGTGGTACTTCACAATGTTTCAGAAATGAGGCATCGGGGCGCCTGGGTGGCTCAGTCCGTTAAGTGTCCAACTCTTGATTTTAGCTCAGTTCATGATCTGAGTAATGAGATCAGACCCCATGGAGGGCTCTGTGCTTCTGGGCATGGAGCCTGCTTGAGATTCTCTCTCTCCCTCTCCCTCTGCCCCTTCCCCTGTTCATGCTCACTCTACTTCAAAAACAAAGAAGTATCTGTCTATATATGGATATAGATGTAGATAGTCATAGGCACTGAGAAATTAATTGATATGCAGAGCTTCTGACAAGTATATTGACAGTTAAAGCTGCAACTTGCATCTTTTTTTTTAAATATATACAATCAAATATAGGTATCTTATATTTAAATATTCTCTAAAATAATGATATCAGACTTAGAAAATAAATTATCTTTAATTTTCTTTGGAACCCAAAATAGAACTGGGGGAATTCCTAGGAAATTCCTGCCTAGGAAATTAACTGCTTAAAAGTAAAATAAAATGTCAGTATTTGAATTATAACCATGCAAAGAAAGTTTAGTATAAATACACAGTTTGTGAGTTAGAAGCAAAAGCCGGGATTTGAAGGGGAAAGGCGGTATAAAGACCTGTCGTGGTGCTGATAAATGACAGCCCCACAGTAAGTGTCAAGTGCAAGACCGTACATTAAAAATTTCATTGGTTTTACTTTAGGAGGAAAGGCTAGGTAAAATTGAAATAGGAATTGCGGAAATTACTTTTTTTTTTTTGGAAATTACATTTTTGACAAAGGAAAATACTATGAAGGAGGTTTTAAAATTTCCATGGGAATCGCAGGGGTGAGTCTTGTCCTGGCTTCATGCTTTTTCACAGATCGTTAGCGTCTTGAGCGGAGGCTGCGCCGTGTCGCCTGCCGGGCTGCATGTGGCATTGCCGTCAGAGCCTGGCAAGCCAAATGGTCCCCTTGAGTGGCCCTCAGTGTCACACACAGGAACCCGTGTCAGTGGCCACGGGGAGACTCCGGCCTTGCCTTGAACACTTACAAACTAATTCTCAGACTTTCACTTACAACCACGCTGTCACAGTGCATGAACCCTGTTTACACAGATACCTTCTCGCCTTCATCAGTTCGGTTGTTATTAGGTGATCCCCCTCATGGAGTGTGTAAGAGCGTAAGATGTTCATCTTTATTAAAGGGAGGTAATGTTCGTGAAATGGACATTTTAGGCAACAAGGAACACAAACTGGGAACATGTGGACAGTATAACATCCTGTTTCCCATATACTTTCTTGCTCTTTTCATTTTATCCCTCAAGAATACTTTACCATTTTTCATTTTGTTCAAGATCAGCCTCTTTTCAACTTGCACGTGACTTTTTACTCAGAGTCTCACTTACTGTCTTTGCCCCACTGACACCTGTACCAAATCAAAACCTCCTCTCTGTTCATCCTTCCACTTGGATATGATTCTTACGTACCTGCACGCTGTCAGGGCTGACGTGGTGAAGACTGTCCCCTCCACTTTCCCTAGTATCCCCGGGCTTACCGAACCCAAAGTCTGTAAAGTCTAGCCTCGTTTAGTATGCGCCAGATGGTGATGCTTCCCCACTGTTGTGACAATGTCATTGTAAACATATGCCTTGGAAAAGGATGCTTATTTAATCCATGAACTCTTCGTAAAGAGAAATCTTAAAACAATGACACGGGATGACAGTATCTCTCAACAGTGATTTGTTTCAAATAAACCACCGAGATGCTCAGGTCTAAGTGTACTTGTCTGGAATTAAATCAGTGCCCTGTCTGTCATGACCATGAAGCCACACGGTTCCCCTTGGTGTGATGTGTTTGGATCTGACCACACGGTTGTTTGGTTTCCTGACTTTTCAGTTGGTTATCAGAAGACAGTGGCCTCAGTATGTATTTACTATATAATGATGCTGTGTTTTTTTTAATCTAAAATCTTAAGTGTAGAGACAGAGAAGAATATAGGACATTTTTAAGATTAAACCTCTACAAAATGCAGTTTGATATTTGTACTCCATGTTATTTTTGAGAGTATCACCAACCATTTGAAAATATTTCCCATGAAACTAGATCTTAATGGTAAGAGGTATGAATAGAAGCTTTGTGGCCCTTCACACTAGAAATGGAAATACATAATTAATTTTAGTTCATTTCATGGTATTAACAATAGAATGCTATGCCTCTTGCCTTTAAACAATCCTTTTGCTTACAATGGTATTATGTAACATTTTATTAAAATTTCTATTTTAAAAGTAATTCTTTTAAATTGGATTGAATTTCTCTGGGGACTGGGTATCTCTGGGTTTTGTGCATATTATGTGATGTGAATCATGTTAGATAGCATTTGTGTTTGTTAACACAGTTATTTGTAAATATTTACTGAAAGTCTGTCCAGTGCATCATACTGTCCCAGGCACTCTCAAGGATTCAAAGAAAAGCCAGATAAATGCTCCGCCCGCATCAAGTTTTAAGTCTACAAGGAGGAGTACATGTACATAGACAACCACTCTACTAGCTAGTGGTGGAGGCCTCCGTGCGCTCAGCTCCAAAGGACGGAAGAGTTCCTAGCCAAGAATATGTGGTGTTGCATCTTGAACCTAGGCAGATACTTTAATAACTTGTATTTGACAGTCATTATAGCATATTGTTATGCTACAAGGTAGATTAAAAAATGCAATTTGAACATGATGATTCTTAAAACCTAACCTATATGATGGGGTGCCTGGGTGGCTCAGTTGGTTAAGCATCTGCCTTCCCCTCAGGTCATGATCTTGGGGTCCTGGGATCAAGCCCCGCATCAGGCTCCTAGCTCAGCAGAAAGTCTGCTTCTCTCTTTCCCTCTGCCTCTCCCCCCACTCTTGCTCTCTCAAATAAATATCTTTTAAAAAAAGCTAACCCACATGAGAATGATCATGAAGGAAGACGGTTCATCACCAATGAAGTACTAGTTGCAGTTCACAAGGCTGTCTGAGATTCTGAATGCTTACAGTGGTGTATTCTTCTACCCAGGTGCCATGTAAATTTGAACTCATTTCACTGAGTCACCTGGTAGATGATACAGGCTGCTTGTTTCTGGAAGAACTAGAGTAGTCCTTATGCAGGAGTGGAAGCATGAAGCTCCTCCCCCAAAGCAGAGCTGAGACTTGCATCGGAGCAGGAAGGAAGTACTGGGGGTGAAGGCAGCAGAGGCAGCATGCTGACAGGGACAGGGGGAGACCGGGAGGAAGAGCCCAGTCAGGAACCTTGCAACCCCTGCGGGCACAGGGCCAGGGCTGTGCACACGCACCGCTGAGCCACAGACTGGGTCTGCAGCTGCCCTGAATCGCCCACACACCTGTTGCTCTGAATCATACTATTTTATTCCATCAATAGCACAGAGTCATTTTTAAACATATACGGTAAGTTCAGGGTAATGATTTTATCCTATAGTTTTTCAGGAATCTGCACCCTAGAGAATGGGTTTTTTCCTCCATATTTTCTTGGCGTATATCATCTGTTCCCCTCTTTAAATAATATCTGGGTTATTTAGCCTGTCTTTTTATTAAACATCACTCCCTCTTCGTTGACCCGATGACTTCAGTCTCCTCGTTGATCTCTTGACTTTCACACATCCACCTCCCTTGGGTCTCCTAGGTTCACCTGCTCCTTTCACAGCACCTCTGCCCTGGGAGGGGATCGCTTGCTCTCTTTACCCGTCTTTCCCTCTTTCTGTGGGTTTTTAATACTCACTCCCCCGTTTTCTCTGGTGTTCCCAGGATCACATTCATCCTCCCTTTCCTTCTCGATCACCTTTTACCTTGTTTATCAGCGGAGTGGCCCACACCCCCTTTCTGTTCCCTGTTCTCAGTTTGCAGATCAGCGTCATGCACCTAGTAATCAGCCAGTGTTTACATAAATACTCAGTATTGCACTAATTTGTCTGCATTTTCGGGGAAAACCGTAAACCAGCGAGAATCATATCCCCGTAAGTAAAGCCGGAAATGCCCCTGGGCCCCCTCTTACTTGGAAAGGGCGCCTGACTCCGTGAGGTGAGCGCCGTGGGGAGAGCGGGCGTCCGGCCCCTGCAGCCCCGAGTCCGCCTACCTGCCCCTCTCGCTCCTCAGCCCCGCGCTGGTGCGTTCATTCCGTGCACCGACTTGTGAAGAAAGGTTAGGGGGAAAATGTTTACTAAGGGGACGAGCACCTGAACAAGTACAGGATATGTTTTCAGAACTGGACGTAAGCAGACGTTACTAGTTTCGAGGCTGAAGTACACTCAGGGCCACGTTTGAACCGGAGCTGTGCGAGGGCCCCAGGCCTCTGCGCCCCGGAGCACGTTCGCTCCCGCGGGGCCAGCCTTGGGCTTTTCTGGGCTTTACAGTATCTGTGACAGTAAATTTAGAGTCTTAGAGAAGTGGAGGACTTCTTAAACATTCAGGATGATATTTTACTTCAAAATCATAGTGTATGTTTTTAATTTGCAATGGTAATGCCATCACATTATTATTCATATTTCGACTCTAGCCATGATCATCATAGGCTGTTACACTGAAAGGTACTCATTAAGTCAGGGAGTTCCTGTCACCAGAAAACGGAAAGGGCTCTCCTGAATTCACACGGTGCCCTTCTGGAACGGCTGGGGCCATGAATCCGAGCCAGCTTCTAGTGCGCCACAGTAACCTTGCTCATACAAAGGGAGCAAAGGATCGCAGAGTTTGAAGAAAGCAATCAGGATGATGTTCAATATAACGTAATTCAACATAAGCTTTAATTTATAGACTGCATCTTAATTTTCATTGAAATACAAAAAATACAAGTGCTGTTTTCCTAGGTCTTCATACTACTTACATCTCACACAACAGGTGCCATCACTTGCTAAATTCCATTACCAGGGTGTTAAAAATGTTTGGTATTTCATGGAGATTTAAAAAAAAATCAGGGGCGCCTGGGTGGCTCAGTTGTTAAGCATCTGCCTTGGACTCAGTTCGTGATCCTAGTGCGATCCAGTTCCGCGTCGGGCTCCCTGCTCAGTGGGAAGCCTGCTTCTCCCTCTCTTCTGTGCTTCTGTCTCTGTCACTAGCTCTTTCTCTCCCTGTCAGATAAATAAATTCTTTAAAAAAAAATCACTAGAATTGCAATAAATGATTAATGAAGAATATAGGTAGATTTTTTTATTATTTTGAGAGCAGCAACATTTATATTAATCAATAACTACATTTTGGCTTTTCAGAAATAATCTGGGGTTTATTTCTGACCGAGAGTCTGATGCAGATGTTTCCCTAACATTCAGAAAAGGAAAGGAAAGAGAAGACATTTTCTGACCTAAGAAGTTGGGTGTTTCGTAACAATTTCAGACTCACAAAATTAAAAAAAAAATTATATTTTTCCTTGTATTCTGTAAATTCCTTAGCAACACGTTTATACTTGTTGCTTTATTTGGACAAATCTCTTTAATTACCACGCTAGTGTGCCTGTAGCAGGCAGTTTGAAAACTACAGTTAAAACAAACAAAGCAATTAAAGTCACAGTAATCCTACTACCAAATGATAAAAATGTACATACTGGTTTTACTTACTTTAAAAATACTTATAATATTTCTTGTGTTATCTAGGATTAATGTTTTATTTTAGTCATCCCAATATTATTCAAAAATACTATTTTGATGATCACATAATAATTTAGTTTATGGATGGTCATTTATTTAATGATTTTGCTTTTAAATGTCTAATATTGCTTTAGTGTTTAACAATTACAAGTAACACTTTGACCGTATTTCTACTTATTTCCTTTGGATATGTTTCCAGAAGAATTACTTATGTTGGAGCATGCATATTTTTTTATTTAAATTTTTTTTTTTTTGTATTGAAGTAGAGTTGATGCACAATGTCACTTTAGTTTCAGGCGTACAGCGCAGAAATTTGGCAATTCTGTACCTTCTGCTGTGCTCATGACAAGTGTAGCTACCATCTGTCACCACGCAATGCTATTACCACCAAGCAGTACCACCGACTCCGTTCCCTGTGCTGTACCTTTCATCCCTGGGACTTACTCATTCCATAACCGGAAGCCTCTACCTCCCACCCCCCATTTACCCCCATTTTGCCCATTCTCCAACCTCCCTTCCCTCTGGCAACCATCAGTTTATTCTCTATATTTATGGGTCTGTTTCTGCTTTTTGCTTGTTCATTTGTTTTGCTTCTTTAGATTCCATATATAAGTGAAACCCTATGGCATTTGTCTTTCTCTATCTGACTTATTTTACTTAGCATAATACCTTCTAGGTCCCTCCATGTTGTTGCAAATGGCAAGATCTTATTCTTTTTATGACTGAATAATAATCCATTGTATATATGTATATATAGATACCACATCTTCTTTATCGATTCATCAATTGATGGGTAGATACGTGGGTTGCTAACATATCCTAGGTGTTGTAAATAATCCTGCGATAAACGCAGGAGTGCATGTATCTTTTCAAATTAGTGTTTTTGTTTCCTTTGGGTAAATACCTAGTAGAATTACTAGATTGCATGGTATTTCTATTTTTTATTTTTTGAGAAACCTCCATACTGTTGGAGCAGCATATCATAAAGGTTCTCAGTATATACTGTGATTGCTTTCTGTGTAGACATAAATGGCTCTCAGTAGTGTGTGCTGATGCCCTTTCCATCACAATGTATGTTAATTTTTTCTCAGTTAGATGACTAGTGATAGCTAAGTATTTTCATTTTGTTTTGCTTTCTGTGTAATATGTTTCTTAAAACTACATTTCTTTTGCTTAATTTTTACTTTTCTATTCATTTAACATGTAAAAATAAGTTAGATTAAATTGATGTTCTGAAGCTTCAAACAGAGCATGTTCTGTGACATTATTCTTACCCTAATTATTATTTTTATGTCAAATCCCTATGTTTAGATTCATGGAGCATTGCCTTACAAGTTTTTAATAAAACTTGCTGAAGTTTACAAGGGTATTTATCCGATATCTGTCGTGAAAGCATTGGTGAAAGTAAAAGTAGAATAAAATAGAACTTTGATTAGTCATTTAAGTCTAAGACTTTCTCAGCATTTAATGAGTAAGTGATATAAGCATAATTATGTCTTATGTTTAATACAGTTCTGAAATTAGTAAGTATGTTAACTTTCTACCTGAGAGTTATAGAATTTAGATCTAACAGTTTAACCTAAATTATTCTATGATATTAGCCTTTTTTCTCTCAACTCACCTTAGCCGTTATTCTCCCTTCTGATGTTACTTTCCAGCTCGGTCTGGTCACTGATGTTCATTATAGCAGTTACTTGAGCAGAAAATTGAGGTGAATTTTCCTGTTTAATGACTTAGCTAAGACTAGTATAGAGAGCATTTAAATGGCCACAGACTTGGCAGGTAAGACCTCTCTGATTTGGTTTTTTTAATCTCTGAAGCATCCTCTAGTATAGCAAGATCGATGATATCTCAGGAACCAGGTGTGACCATATAATACCATTCTGTGTTGCTCCCACTTGGGTCATGTGATTCCCAAGGGCCCCGTGCCGATGTCACTCACCAGTGTGAATTCCAGTGCATGTCGAGTTAGTCACCTGCCCATCCTTGAGTACCTTGTGGCAGGAGAAAGTTCTCCAGTCCGCGTTGTGTCACTCGGCCACAAGCAGTGCTGCCCATAGTCTCTTGATTTGCAGACAGAGAACTGCTCTTCCGGCCTTCTGTGCTTTCACGGGAGCCCCATGTGAGGGAGGACGGGTAGCAGCAGGCAGGCTGAGAGCACAGCTGCATTAAACTCAGTCTCCCGACGCTCTTGATGGAAACCCGTTATCCGTGAAGCAACCTTGTACACTCCAGCTCCGTTGAACATTCGAGTGAGTGACTTGGATCTATGTAGTTGGGGCACTTCTAACGTTCTTAGAAGGTTAAAGGGTGACCTTGGTTCTTAAGTGAGCCTAAATCTTGACTCATGTGAAACCTCAAAGGTATTTAACTAGTATATATGCTCAACTTCTCAGCTTTTATGCAAAATTTCCAAAATTGTATGGTCCCAGCAGCCCTTTGTGCCTGTTCATCCCCCACTCCAACGTTCCAGAAAAAAACCAACCAAGCAACCAACAAACCCAGATGTGTCTAAATTGATCAAGACTGTATGTCGTAGGTTTTGAGGTAGGCTTTCTGTTGGACATACTAAGTTTGCATGATATTGTTGAATAAGATGCATCTAGCTTAATGTCTTACGTCAGAACACCACACATTCTATAACATGCAGGTAATTTGTTTGAATGAAAGTGCAACATTGTATATTTCTTCCTCTGATTTTTGTTTTATGTATGTCACGTTTCGATGCAGTATGTTTGCCATATTCACCGTGTTGTCTGCTTCTTGCTTTCTGAAAATGTGGTGGTCAACATTCAGGGCAGTTCTACCCATGTGGAATAGGAACATGAAAAAGCCAAGATCCTGCAGGATCCTTGACAGACTCTTCCCTTTAGGAAAGTTGACCTCTTTCAACTGCCGGCACGTCTGGGCACAGTTCCTTCCCCAGTTAGAAAGCTCTTGTCTCTTCTGTTTGGGTTCCATGTTTCCTCGGGATTTGTTTGGGGATTTTGAAGATGTGCTGCCATATTGTTTACTGAGGGGCTAATGTGCTAGGTGCTCCTCATTTCCCGGTCTCCTCCGGGGTGGCAGCGGGAGTCCTCCTCGTCCTAGCGCCGTCGCGGTGGGGCTCACACTGATGGCAGCCGTGGGAGTGGAAGCAGCAGTCGGTCAGAGGCAGCCGTGCCTGCCGTCACTTCGCTGAGTGACCTGTACGTGGTATCAGATACAGAAGCAAGTAGGTGAGGAGCTGTGCACGCGCAGATTTTCAAAGGACGTTACTGAGAACCTGGTTTTAAAACTACCCACCTGCTTCCAGGGCAGGAAAAGAGAATGATGACAAGAGATTCCTGAGATTCGTTTTGGAGGAAGTGACCGCCGTGCCGCCAGATCCCGTGCTCCCCGCTTCCCCTCGGAGCTGCGTCAGCCTTGCTGGTCTCTAATGGTTGAGTCTAATGTTTCATCCTTTCAGAAAATCAAAATTTATTCTCATAATTGAAAAGGCTGTTTCCAGGAAATATGTTAAGAGCACATTGGGATAAGGTAGACTGAAGATGAAGACCTTTTCTTTGCGCTGACTGTTGGAAACTGGTCGCCGCAGCCCTGAGTCATCGGAGGTTACGGGCGGTCCTTTCCGAGGCCGAGAGGATGACCGCTGGCCCTCGGCCTCCGTCCTAGTGAATCGAGAGCAAGGTGGGGCGTGTGTGACAGCGGCTCCTTGTTCCTAGAGCCCTAGTAACAAGCCCTAAGTAGATGTGCGGCCTGGGCTTAAGCCACGGTGGCCCCCGGGCCGACAGACTCCCAGCCGGAGGCCGAAGACGCCAGCCAGAGAATGACAGTGGCAGCAGGGCCGAGGGGTAGGAGAGCGGGCAGGGCGGGAGAACCCAGACGGCCCCTGGCCCCGCGAGCCCGACTCTCACCCCTTTCAGCAGCAGAGTGACTCACGGGAGCTCCCAGTTCAAAGAATAAGCAGATGGCAGCAGCATCCATTTAAACATGATAGGAAAACAAAAGGCAGCTTTACTTGGGACAAATGACAGGAAGGGTTGGAACTGCTTAGATTCAGAAGTGAAGAGCATTTTTAAAAAAAAGCAACAAAGAACATCATGGTGATGCTGTGGGATTTCTTTTAAAAATGATGAAAAAGAATATAGCATGAAAAAGACTAGTAAGGAGTATGCATTTAAATGTATATCCTAAGAAATTGTGGGGGGAGGGAGCAGGTTTTTGAACTTGTAAGAAAATTAAAGAGACCATGAATTCTATGAAATGAATCACAGGAATAAAGAAAGAAGAAACCTCGAGAGATTACAGGAAGCTGGCAAAATCGAGGAAACCATTTGATGAGAAAAGTAATGGGCGCCTGGGTGGCTCAGTGGGTTGGGGCCTCTGCTTTCGGCTCAGGTCATGGTCCCGGGGTCCTGGGATCGAGGCCCGCATTGGGCTCCCTGCTCAGCGGGGAGCCTGCTTCCCCCTCTCTCTCTCTGCCTGCCTCTCTGCCTCCTTGTGATCTCTCTCCCTCTGTGAAATAAATAAATAGAATCTTTAAAAAAAAAAAAAAAAAGAAAAGTAAAAATATTTCAAGATCTAAACCTGCATTAGCAATATCAATGGGTGGAATTAGCATTTTTTAAATAAAAACAAGTAAAATACCAGGAGGATAGAATGAAGAAAATGGCACCCAGAACCCAGATAAGGAGAGAGTGGATATTCTAGCTGTTGAACATAATGTTGGTTAAATACATAAATAGTTACCACTTCTGAAGAAAGGAAAAATTGGAGCAGAAAAAAAAATGCAAAAATGAATACAAGAAGACTTATCTGGAATAACATTCACATGACTCTCTGTACAGAAAGAGGTTTTTATATTCTAAGAAAACGTATTTCAGTAAACAGAAAGTTTTACCAAATCCTTAAGCTTGGTAGGAGACATGTTATTAAAAAATCTGGAGATAAATATAATTATTTAGGTAATGATTAGTCATGAAGCTGTAATGATTTTTGTTGAGAAATGGAAGCAGGTGTAATCCTTGAAAGTAGGAAAATAATGTTACACCGAATATAATTCACTGTTACAAAAAACCAAAAACAAACAAAAAAAAGCAGTACATTACCAAAAAGGACATTAAGAGTAAGTAAGAGAGTGGAGTGAGGTGTGCTCACAGACACTGTGAATGGCTGAAATCCATGCACTGAGAAACAGCCATGTGATTTAGAGGCAGAAGGATGAGCACAACTTCATTTCCCTTCCGCATTACTAGTGGGGAAGAGGCTAGGGCATTTATAAGCCATATCACAGTGATAGAACATAGAGGACATATGAAGGAAATTGAAGAAATAAAAAATATAAAATAAGATGAAAAATTGGACGTTTCTGTTCTAATAATAAAATTTGTTATTCTCAATTATTAAAAATATTTCTTGTATTGCATAAAAACAGTATTTTGAGCCCTAAAGAGGACAAACGATCTTCTTACAGAGAGTTTAAAATTGAATATTTGCAAACATATCAGGGAATGCAAAAACTCAACAGGAAAGGAGGGAGGAATAGGAAGACAGACTCTGGAGAGAGAGAAGGAGGGAGGGTAGAAAGGAGAAAAGACAAAATTGCAATAACAAAAGCAAATGTAGATGCATTACTTTTCGAAGCTTTCAGCCCACGCCTGATAGCTCATTTCATCTTTTCAACACCACAGCGAGCAGGTACCACTGTTCTTGCTGTGGGCACAGCCAGCCAGTGGCATAGAGAGCTAAGGGCTTTGCCCAGCGTGTCAGAGTGGGCGCTGGGGAGCTGAGCCTGCCAGGGTGGGGGGGTGCAGCCCACAGGCAGTGCCCTGATCACACTGTAGTACTCCCCAAAGTTGACACCATGTAAAACATTCAGTAGGGAAAGAGAGGTCACTTGCTGCTCACAGCTGTAGAAATTACAAGTCACAAACAAGTTCTCATAAATCTTCAGACATTACATATACTATTGACATATAGAAAGCAAAAACTATAAGATAGTTGAGGAAGAAATCAATATAAATGCATCAGTAGTAACAGACCGTGCTAGATCAGGCAGATAAGAAATAAAGCTACAATGTATTTAAAAATGTAATTAATTTTTCAGTTTATCGCAGCTAAACATCCCTGAGAAGGTTTCCGCATTTTCATTTATAATGTCTTTGAGTCTTTCAGTACAGAACTTAAAATCTTTTTACAAATTATGTATTATTAAAATTATTTCATCCAGTTCTTGGCCTCAGATTATATCTTAATATAATGTTTATTATCATTCCATTGGTCTGATAGTTCTGCTCTTTCACAGACAAGGTTAAAGATAGAAATCAAGCACTTTGGCTTTCTCTTTGTTACACATTAGCATGGCCCCATGAATGTGACCCTTTTTTCCTTATCTAATAACTAAAAATAGCCTATGCAAAAGCAACATGCCTATTCATAACAAATTAGCCAAATTCAAAAAAGGATAAAATTTTAGCCTCGTGAGATTTCATACATAGGTTTTAGCAGACACTGGTAGTGGAAATTTAAGTTGGTTTAATCTTTCTGAAAGCAGTGTTATTATATGCATCAAGAACTTTTCATTTTCATCACCTTTGACCTGTAAGTTAATAAATTATTTCAACAATACACAAGATTTCAGCATTATTTATAATACTGAAAATGCAAATACGTCCTAAATGTAGCTATATAGCAAAGTGATTACTGAAATAATAAATCCCTCATACACTTGACTCAAATGAAGACATTAAAAGGAGGATGCTAATAGTTTTGAATTATCTAAGGAAATAGCTGTGAAAGCAGACATTAAGATAAAAGATCAGAAACTCAAAAACATGTATATAAAGTGATCTCAACCATATAAACAATTATATGATGAGAAAACATTTAGAAAAAATTGCCTACTTGTATTCCCTGACTCTTTCTGAGTTTTGGGAGGATAAATGAATGATGTTTCACTCAACTGTTCTATATTTACAAGGGTTCCAAAATTATAATTTGAAAATAGTAGAAATACTTCCTTTTACTTATTTTTGTAAGTCTCTTTGTGGGATTATTCATTCTTCCTTTTCATGATGGAGGCTTTGAAAAGTGCAGATCTCAAAAAGAGTATATTTTCAGAGGGACTCTCATACGAGATAAAACAACTTGCCCTGTTTTCATGTCATGGGAATTCCTACAGTCTACATTCAGAGCAAAATCCTGAGTATGAAAAATAGGATGCCAGTTACGACACTGTCCAAGATTTAAACATTTTATTTTGGGACAACCAAAGAATATGAAAATCATGTTTTCATTACTGAAAAAGTCTTGACCACGAAATAAACCTCTTAAACATCAAAACATAGAAAAACTTCAGAGTTTGGGCAGTTTCAACATTTAGTACATAAGAATTTCTGAATGGAGTGGAGAGACACTTTGAAAAAATTATGAATTCAAGGACTTAGCCTCTCAAATTTTGATCCAGTTGGTCTGGGGTAGGGCACAGGAGCTAGAATTGTTATGAGTATTCTCAGGGACTTTATTCAGATGGACCATGAAGCACAGTCACATTAAACTAACTAGCTTTCTTTTCGTTTCTTTCCTTTTTTCTTTTCTTTTCTTTCTTTCCTTTCTTATACGTATGATATTGTTATAGTTTTATTGAAGTATGATTGACATACAGTTGACATACAATGACATACAATGACACACATATTCAAGTGTGCACATGTGTAAACACCCATGGAACAATCTCTGTCTTAAAGACAACATGTCACCGGCAAACACTTTCTCAGGACCTTTGATTTTAAAGAACTTGAGTCTCTTGATTAATATAGACTTGTAATAACCTTAAAATGTACATCTTTAGTCTTCTTTTCAAAGTTAAACTGTTTTACCAATTTAATTATTAATCTGACCTGAAAGTGTCCTTACAGAAACACCCAGAAATGTTTGATCAGATAGCTGGGCATCCTGTGGTCTAACCAAGTTCACACATAAACTTAGCCATCAGACTCACTCAGGAAAAAATAGAAAACCTGAATAATAACTCAATATCTGCTAACGAAATTGAATTTTAGTTACTAATCTTCCTACCAGGAATCCTCCATTCGTATGTTTTCCTGGTAAATTCTGCTAAACACATAGGAAGAGCTAGTACCAATTTTATACAAATTCTTCTAGAAAATTAAAGACGCAGAAGTATTTACCAACCCATTCTAAAATGCTGTCATTACTGATACCAAAATAAGCAAAGATATTATAGTGTATTAAAATTACAGACGAATGCCAAATACCAATGCAAAGTTTATCACACTTCTAGAAAATCATATATAACAATACATAAAATGGATAATCCATTAATACCAAGTAGATTTTATCCCAGAAATGCAAGTTAGGCTTAACATTTGAAAATTAATCAATGCAATTTGCCACATTAGGTGAAAAAGAAAAATCTTGATCATCTCAACATATACAGAAAAATCTTTTGACCTGGACCACCATTTCCTGATCAAAATCCTTAGTAAGCCAAACTTTCATATTACAAGCTGGCTTTCTCTGTAGAAATCTCAGAAAAAAGATCATCCTTGAATATCCTCACCAAAATTAGACAGTATGTGAATAATATACAATCTTCAACAGGCTTCTCGTACCACAAAATCCTATCAGGCAGATTTGGGTAGATCTAATCTATTAACACAGATGGGCATTTGAGTGAACATTTTGAAGCTTAATCAATTGAAGTCAGAAATGTATTTAAAAACCCACATCTTAAAACTTTTATATTTAAATAATGAAATAGCAGGCAAATCAGCCTTTCATAATGAATTTCTCTTAAGAATTTTCAAGCAACTGATTAAATACAAGGAGAAAAAGTAATTCCAGTTAACTTTGGTAAACACAGAAATTTGAAAAAGATCAATGCTTATGCCTAATTAATAATCAATGAAAATACTATTCTAAAATGACCGTCAGTACTATTTTCTTCAAATAATGTCACGCCTTGACTTGGAACCAACGTCTTTGCAACACATCGTTACACTGAGTGAACTGAAGTGTGCATGCACTTATATTTTAAATCTGTGGTTCCCTAGTCTGCATCACAGTCATCTGAGATACATACAGAAATACTCAGATACAGAGAACTCAGAAACTTGGGTGAGGAATTGGAAAGCTGGAGAGAGAGAAACATACGAGAATCTCTTTTTTTAGAAAAATATCCACATAATTTTGATGGCCAGTCATGTTTGAGGACAACTATTCTAAATAACTGCTTGGGATGTTCCTCCCTAATCAAGACCTATATTTGGCTTCATTAGATACAGAAGGGAGTTTCTCAAATCCACCCTAATGACTTATGACATTTTGACAACACTCCACATTGTCTCCACATCACTGCAGTGTTTTCTTCTGCGCACTTCTGTTTGGGGTTGCGTTAGTTGGACTCAGTAGATAGTAAAAATCTTAGTAGCCTGTTGTCATTTATCATTCCTCTATCAGCTTCCCTGCAATGAGAATTGCTTCAATGCCAAAAGAATGAATAATGCTAGTCCTTGGGCTAATTAATGGGCCTCTTGTCACTTTATGTTCAATATAGTAATTGAATTTTGTTGATGAAACAAGTCCAAATTTCACACACCGTGTTGGCCATTTTAACTTAATTTTAACTTTAACTTAATTTGGAACTTTCTAGAACATTGAGGCCAGACTTGTGTGTTCCACCAAGGAGGGGGATAACTTTCTTGTGCTAATTTTCTTGATATTTTAAAATTACTATCAGATAGAAGGACCTCTATTCCGTAAGGGCCACCAGGGCAGTTACTGAAAAACCCTGTACTCTTAAAAAGGGGAAGAGGGTTGAATAGTATCTGAAGAGAACTGTTCACATTCTCGCCGCATTGAGAAGAGGACTCCATGATTTTATGTAAGTCAATAAATAATGAGCATGTCAACCATAAACAGGTTCTGAACCATTCTGAGTCGCAACACAGGGGGGAGCAGAAGGAAGAAAAATAGACTGAGAGCATACTGGGAGGAAAGCAGCTACCAGACCCTCGTCAGGTTACCTGTCTAAGCTGCCCATCGGCAGGCTGGCTGCCCAAGGGCTTAACATGTGTCTAATATAGGCTTCCCATGTAACTAGCACTGTACCACCCACTCCTAACTCTGATTTTTAAAAAATACATGTTCCTTTATTTGTGTTTATTCTGAATGAGAAGAGGAATAGACTTGGTTTTCCAGATGATGTGAAGCTAACAACTCATTTCTGCCTCATTTTGGAGAAGTCTGGCCTTTCTTCCCCTAGGAAAGTTAGCTTTTTTTTTTTTTTTTTTTTTACTACAGCATGGGGTCAGCACATTGACACATGTCTCCATGTTGCCGATCTATCTGGTATTGTGCTATGCTGACTGACCAGTGAGATCACAGTCAGTGGAATGTTTGTGAGTGTTTTCCAGAAAAATCCTCTTCCTGGTGAACCTGGTAGGGTCAGTGCTGGCCTAGAAGTACAGCCAGAGAGTGCGAATACTTGCAAGGGTAGAAGAAGAAAAGTCAGGAGGCAGGGAGTCAAGAGAAGCACCATAGAGGTTAACACATATGGAAGTCTTAAAAAATGAGCAAAACCAGGTGGGTTGGAAAGGTGGTGCAGGCTCTGTTTTGGTTCTGGTTTCACTTGCTCATTTCCACTTTGTGGAACAAGTTATGGCCTGAAGGGAGTAAGAACAATGGTGCCCTATGTGTACTGTAAGGCGTGTTAACATTCTGTTAATGGTAGGAACGGTCAGGTTCATAGTGTTACCTCCCTGTCTACTGATCCTGGCTCCCGAGTTAAGTTTAGTGAAGGGGAAGACCAGCAATTCCTGTGTCAGTCTGGTAAAATCGCTGGTCACCTGATGGCACACGGCCACACCACCAGGAGGTGGTCCCCGTCCAGGCTGCTCTTCCATGCATGAGGGGCAGAGCAGCTAAAGAAACACGCTGACTTTCTCATGATGACGGAGAAAGCCCTCAGGGGAAGTGACAGCTCTGAGCACCTAGGAAGTCCCCAAACCAAAGGGCTCCATACCCAGACCCCCAAGTACAAGCTCACGGCCGCAGCTCTTCCTCCTGGTCCTTTGTCCTGCTCTCACAAAGCCCTCATAACATCCTCCTTTGGGAATTCTCCAAGGGAGAACCACCCAGATGATTTATACTTTGACCCCTAACTTCTGTTTACTTAATTTGCATCTGCCTTTTCTCTTTCTAATGCCAGTAATAAAAGGATGGGTGCCTGAGCCTGGCAACCAGCAGGGGGCTTGTACAACTAAAACTTCCTAGAGACCTCTTTGTTTTCATTTGGCAAACAGGGCGGTAACCATATCACATCGTTGTCCAAGTATTCTGTCCTCAGCATTATTACCAACAGTCTCTTTTCCCCTTTCTATATAGGCTTTTTTTTAAATAATAGAATTATAATTTATAAGATATTTCTCCTTTATACATAAGACTATTATTGTTACCTTAATACAATAGGTTTCCTCTCTTGATTCTTTGGATAATACCACTTAATGGACATAACTGTGTAAATAACATTGTGATTTACGGTGATGTTTTCTTTAAAAAAAAAAAAAAGAAAAGAGTATCAGTAAGAGTATGCGTAATCATCCTAAGAGGAAGCAACTTTGCTTTACAAAGGGGAAAACCATGTGCTGGACTCAATTGGCAAATGGGAGGGCCTCCCTCAGAAGACGCCTACGTACTAATTCAGTGGTGAAGCAGACAGATGAGCGTTCACTGAGAGTACGTGATAATTGAATGAAATGGTTTGGGGTCCTGAGTTCAAACTGCCACTTGACCTGTACATTTAAGAAGATGGGCTTCTCTCTCCAGGAAGCAAACGTAGAGTTCTTTAATGACTCTGAACCCAGAAAGCTAATAGAGGCCACAGAAATGTGTAGAGAGCCCAGGAGACAACACTGGTAGCTCAGTAGTTAAGTCCAGAATAAATAAGTCTGTCCTGAAGAAAAAGTCATTGTTAATTGACAGAAGCGTAACCTTTCCACACCCCGTTCATCTGTAACACTCAAGCTTTGTAAAAGTTACTCAAACTCTTCAAAAACATTTTTACAAATATCGGGACAATTTTTTTCTTTTCCTTAGTTAACAAAGGAAATCACATGATTCTTAGATGTATTATCGGTCTACCACTGATTTGTCCTCAGTATTACTGGTGGAGAACTACTCGCCTTACTGTTAGAAATAGTTATACAACGTGGAGGGTGACGTGCACAGTGACAGAGAAGCCATCGCTGAGGCCTCTCTCATTTGTCACTACTAAACTGTCTTTCCACATCTCTTGGAAAATCAGCTCAGGTGTGCCTCAGAGGATCCTGACTGCCGTAACACCTTTCAGGTCCAAAGTCAGCCACCCGCTGGTGGTATCTGGCAACATTTCTCATTTTCGTCTGATCCTGATAGTGTAGTCAGGTATCAGGTTGCTGGGAGACACATGCTCTGTGACCACACACTGCTCAGAAAGGTGCGGAGTGGACATAGCAATCTGAAATCAAGTCCAAGGACTAGCACGCGACGTTTTTTATGTGTACCTTTGAAGCTCAAGGGCCACTGTAGGTCCTAGAAAACAAACAACAAAACAAAACAAAACAAAACACACCAAAACTAGAAGAACATTGTAAAAATAAATACCAAGTGAATAAATAGCAATAAATAGAGCCCAGTACTTGAGGTTGAAATCTTCAAAATTGATTTTATTTACCTAGGAGATATCTAGTGCCTTTTCATTGTGGCTTTTTTGATGTCAGTCAAGTTGACAGGACACCTTTCTTGTGAGCTTGTCAGAGTCAGGAGTCTTCACATTTCGACCTTGACGATTTGCATGACTAAGGTAATCCTTCAGAGTAAGTACAACTGCATCCCATTGTTCCCTTCTACTTTTCAAGATTTAGTCATCTTCATAAGTGCCTATTTGTTACAACTTTGACATATTCTTGAGACATTCCAGGAAATAGTAATTCTGATTTCCAGAAAATCAGCGTCAGGCTGTCAGTCAACAACTGTTTTATCTTTCCTTGGAAGCAGTGGTGAGTCACCAAGTAACCGAATGTCTTGATGAACTGAGGATAGAATGAGGGAATGGGCATCTCAGGTTGAGTACCAAAAAGAAGGTGCTCTTCCTGAGGAAAGAGAAAATTTTTCTTTGAATATTTATGTCCTCCTCAACACAGCAAGTTTCTCCTGGATTTATTTCTATATTTGAAGAGCAAAATAGTTGTGTTATCT
The DNA here is from genome assembly GCA_002007465.1 of Ailurus styani. NCBI lineage: Eukaryota > Metazoa > Chordata > Mammalia > Carnivora > Ailuridae > Ailurus > Ailurus styani. Next base: position 1,465,673 of record LNAC01000390.1, on the reverse strand, counting down.
GTATACAGTTTATAAATACTGGCATTTTATCACATAGAGTTACTTCATAGCCATGCTGTTTTATAAAATCTATGTGTAGATGGTGTGGTGAATTTTAAGAGTAGATACACATATCACATCATAATCATAACACTTTGCTGTGTTTTGGACAGCCACGAAGTAGAGGCCAGGGACAAGGAAGAAACAGTGGATCACTGGGCACAGAGGAAATGCGGATTCCATTCTTAGAAATAGTAGAATCTATTTACCATTTGCTGTTGGTAAGCTCTTCCTCTGTAGGGGACCTTCAAAGGTTATAACTTAAAGCAACAGTGACAGAATCAGTGAGTAAATCCTGGCATTTACACCGGGATGGGGGGACCATCACGTAAAAATGCACGGCCGTGTATTAGACATTCTGTTGGGAGATTTGGCATAAATTTTGCATTCGGTTTCATAAGTGCACAAGCAGCAATTTATTTAAGAGTCTAAATCAAAGTAGTCTATCTGAAAGGCATTTCAGTTGTATATGCAAAATTAGGGGAAGTTAAACATGAAAAAGAAAAGTAAGATCAGATATTTAAAGAAAATATGATGGGAGCTTTTTTTGTCATCAAAAATAACTTTAGATTTTATTATACCTTTTAAGTTAATTAATTTCATTATTGAATACATTTCTGTTTTAAATATTAATTTTAGAGAAAATGCTAGCTAGCATATTTCATATATAGAATAAAAAAGGAATATTGATATGAATGTCATATAGTCTCAACTTAAAAAACGTTTGAGTATCTAGTCCTTCCTAGTTTCCAAGTCGAAGGTAGTATTACTGGATTATGTATCGAAATTGATGGGAGATATATATATATATATTTCAGCATTCAAACTATGTGGCAGACATCATTATCATCATGTCCCAGAAAGAGTAAACGTATTATACAATTTATATACATAGCGATATAAACTTTCAATTTAGGATTAACAGAAATATTTCCAGTGATGAAAACATTTTTTAACCTTTGGAAGAAAATCGGCAAACCTAGTGTTATAACACATAGACTGCATTTTCTAATTTTTTTAAAAAATAGGTTGAGTTTGTTATTGCTACTGTTGACTTTGGGAATGGAAATGTTTTGAAAACTACACTGCAGAGCATGTATCTAGAAACTGGAAACATCTGTGTCCAGGGAGGGTGCTGGGTTTGGACTCAGTTATCCTTCGTAAAAGAGCATCATGATTTTTCACAGAGGGGTATCATTAATGCAGTAAGATACTTTAATAAATTACAAATATTTGAGCTGAATAAATAAACATCTTTTCTTAGGTTTAAGTCACACTGAGAGGGATGGAATAGGTCTTTAGATGAGTTTGCTACTTGGCATGAGTTTTTAGGCTAAAAAAGATGAAAGAACTGGATTTTTACTTTTCATTCTGAATAGATATTTTTCTTTTAAAACTCATCTGAAATGCAGAAATGTGGTTCCGAATAACAAGCAACTGGTCTTTTTTTTTTTAAGATTTTTTATTTATTTATATGACAGAGATCACAAGCAGGCAGAGAGGCAGGCAGAGAGAGAGGAGGAAGCAGGCTCCTGCTGAGCAGAGAACCCGATGTGGGACTCGATCCTAGCACCCTGAGACCATGACCTGAGCCGAAGGCAGAGGCTTTAACCCACAAGCAACTGATCTTTAAACAGAGTATTTTAAATGATCTGGAATTTATAAAAATGTCCTATTGTGTTAGAAAGGAAAATCTGGAGCTTGTCTAGAAAAAGAAAATAGAAGTTCCCTATTCTAGATAAAGAGAAATATACATGAGATTAAGGGTCGACTTCCATGGCACCAATTCGTGGAGCTCTGTGAATCCACTATGAGTAATTTCATGCAGAAAGAAATGAGAGTGAGAAGGGAAAATTATTCATAAATAAAAAGATAGGTCAAAGAAATTATTTTGGCAGTGACATTTGACTTTGTACAAGAAGAAATTTATAGGGATATAGGATTCTGATCTGAAGTGAAAAAAGATGTCCTTCAGAGTTTCTAAGAGAGGTTTTCTATGGAAAGGCAGCACAATGTAATGAACTCATCATTTTCTCCTTAAATGTGAATTGAAAAGATCCCTAGGTCATCACAACTACTGTTGAAATGGGATTCTTCCATGCCAAGATGATAGATTGAATTCATATGTTAATTTCTCCTCCCAAAAGCCTTACAAAATGATATTCAAATAGTAAAAAGACATAAGTCCACACTGATGAAGACAGTGGGGAAAGGCCATCAGTCGATGCTAGAATGTTCACAGACAGGAAGCTAAGAGGGAGCCAATGAACTTGGCCGAATTCCAAGGAGATCCATGAAGCAAAACTATCCGGGGTTCCAGAACAGTCATTGGCTCTTCCCTAAACCCCGTGTGACTGCTGCAGTGGGCCACTTACCAAATGGCATCTACGTCACCCTCCAAGCATTTCCTTGTTGACAGATCCTAGCCGCCACCACTGCAGCTACAAGTGTCAAAGTCTTTCTGATGAAGACTCCTTCACTTCTCAGGAGTGAGCATTTGACTCAAACCTGAGCAGTCAGATAATGATGTTTTGAGAGGCCTCTGGGGAGGGTTATCTCACTGAAGGTAAAGAGAGTACAAGGAGAAGTCACCCTTCTTCTGCACCATATTCATTGCTTCTACTTAGGATACGTGGACTTGTCTAGCCATTTGTGACTAAGGGACAAGTCTGTGAGCCTCTGCGCTAAATGACATCATTGAAATTTTTGAATTAACCCAGGAATAGCATATGCCCATATCTGTAGGTGTTCCATACTGTTAAAGCCACTTTATAAATATTCTGTTATTTGAGGCACAAAGCCTCCTGGCAGATAGATAGCCTCAAATAAAGCCTGTCCGTTGATAAGTTCCGATCCTGTCCACCGAGCCCCAGGCACGTTAGTATTGCCCAATTCTAAACTATGAACACATAGGGCAAGGGTTTCCAGGTGTTTGAGGAAAGCCTGTAACAGCATTGTAAGAATAGCGGAAAAATTACCACAGAAGAAAAAGATATGATTCAGTGCAAAGAACACGAATTTTAAACTAAAACCTCTAATCAGTATCCTCAGAAAATTCATTGCCCCATTACTTATCTAAGAGACTAACAACACAACAACCAAATATAAGATGTGATATGTGCGTCTTATTTGGATTCTGATTCAAATAGTCTTTTGAGGGAAAAATCATTTTGAGATAAATAGGAAAACATGAATACGTGCTAGATATTAGATGAAATCAGGGAGTTAATTGTGTTAGGCAAGAAAAGGGTGTCATATTACATGCTGAAAATACCCCTATTTTAAGGAAATTAATGCTTAATTCCTTATACAGACTGATGGGATTCTTCATCGATTTCTTCAACAAATATTTATAGCAAATCCATATTCTAGGCACTGGGGCTCTACAGGTAAATAAGGCACAGTCATTATTCTCAAGGAACTCATTGTTTCTGTGGAAAATGAACATGTAAACTTCAAAGTGACATCTTTGTGACATGACATTAAAGCAGACAGGATGCCAGGAGGCACAGAGCTCATCAAGTGCTCCTTTGTCTGCACTTGTAGGGTAGTGGGGGAAAGAACAGTTTCGGGGCCAAACACACCAGGTGGTGAATTGGGTGGTTACTTACTACAGCGCCATGATACTCGGCCCCTCACAGTGTGCTTAGGAAGAGTGAAGGATGTGCGGTGTGTGTCACTAGCAGTACAGAGCCAAGCAGGGAGTCCACACTTACCCCAAGCTTGACAGATAACGTAGTGAGTGCCTAGCATGTGTGACGAACTCCTCAAGAAGTCGGGGAAGCCTGAGAGAACAAAGCAACTGAAGGTTCTTGGAGCTGAGATTCTGCAAACATGAGGGGTTAGGGGACGACTCTAGGTCAGGACCATTTTCAGCAGAGATGTGAACGCCTGGGAATCAGACAGTGAAGAATAGGAAAGAAAATGTTCCACACCAAAGACCCTGGGATTGAAATGAGCCTGTTGATTTTGAAACTGGGTGGAAACCAGCGTTTCCAGCCAGAGGACAGGGTGGCAAGCTGGTAAGTGTCGCAAGATGAGAGATCCAGGAGGTGGGAGTAGGTAGGAACTCTCAAAACCAGACTGAGCGGTTTTGATTTGTATCCCAACTTGGGAGATGAGCAGGAAAGCAACATAATTTGATGTATACCTTAAAATGAATACTGTAGCTAGGGTGTATACAATTTGTAGCTTTGGTACCCATTGCCATTAATAATGTCTGGCACTTTCTTCTGTAACAGAACCAGTCATCTCTTCTGTTTGTAAAATGACCTGCTAAAACAAGCAGTTAACAGTCTTATTTTGTGAAACTAGTGTGATTCAATTAGCCCTCCTTACAAGACAGCAGTATTCTGGCCAGTCTTCAGAAAAGAAATCATTGCAGAACCAAGTGGTTAAATCAGATAAGGTGTCAAAGGATCTCAAATACAATTATTTTGTGAGTTGGGAAATAAGCTTAATTTTAATCTTTTTTTTAAATATGTATCCCACAACAGAATCAATTGGGTGATTCTCATGTTGTTTAATGATGCCCCAAGGATCCAAATGTTTGATTCCTTTTCAAAAAGGATAAGCAATTATAAGAAGCGCTTTCAATTAATTTATTCAAATTTAAACTGGCACTATTTGAGAGATAATTTGGAAATATTTGGGAGATAATTCAAAAGGAATTAATTTGAGGTAATGACAAAGGGCACCTGCCCATAATTTAATTTACCAAATATTTTAAACTTTATCTAGCAACTTCTAAAAAGAAAAATATGGTCTGCCTTTTATGAAGAGATAGTTTTAAAATTGGCTTGTCCTCTTTTTCATTAGTTAGAATTAAGGTAAAAAATTGATCTTATGAGAGGCAGATTATAATATAACCAATTTATTCACTTCTTAGTCCTTTGCTCAAGATCAAAAAGTACTACCTTGGTGTGAATACAGAATGATGACCTCTTTTGGTGCTTCAGTATTTATCTGTTTCTTTATAATGCATCAGTTTTACAAACGGATGCATTGTTGTAGTAATCTTTGGTTTTAGCATTAAATAAAAGATCAAATGTTAGTAGCATAGGCCCCCCAGGAGGGGAAGTAGGTGCTAACCTTTGCAGAGTGATTTGTCAGTACTTAGAAAGAAGGCCTCTTGGCCTCCTGTGAGTCATGAACTTTTCTAGAAATGTCTTCCTTTAGCTTAGGGAATGAATCATTGAAAATTCTTTTACATGTTTGAATTAGTAAGATATTTCAGTTTGAATTATTTATCTGAATACTTTGGAAGTTCTTCAGTGGCACAAAAAGAATAAAAGATTTGATTGTGGGATAATAATCATGGACTAACCATTATATGGTCCTTACTGTGTTCCAAGCACCATTTTACGTGCTTTGCACAGATAAACTTAAGCCTCACTACTTTCTACGATCCTTTTTGTTCCCATTTGACATACACTGAGCCCCTGAGAGTTTCAGTTACCTCTCCTGACTGTACACGTATTAAATAGCAGAGCCATAATTTGGACCTAGCCAGGCTGGCTCTGATTCACAGGTTTTAACCATCAGTCCCTACTGGAGGTGGTTGGCCATGGAGAATGGCCAGTGGTTAAGAGCAGGTGGGACTCTGCGAGGAGCCTGCTCAGAGTACAGGGCCCTGGGAGCTGGAAATGGAAGGAGCCCAGGAAGGAGGAACACAGCATGAAGTGAAAGCATTTGGCTGAGTGTAATATCTCAGCAAATCATTCATTAACTCCTGTTTTTGATAGAGCCAAAATAAAACATAAAAAGTCCTGCTAATTTCTCGATTTCTCACTTGGATTTTAAAAATCCTCTCTGGGAAACAGTTTATGTCAAAATGACTCCATGAGCATTCAGACAAAATTAGGAATGTTACTACATCGCATCTATCTGTGAGATGCTTCCTACAATGGATTTAATGCTCATAAAACATTTTCACAGAAAGAAAGTACGCCAAGCTTGTTCTCTGTGCCATTTATCGAAGAACACTTATGCTTGCTCGCACGCAGGTAGGTGATGGATGGATGCTGTTGGCCAGGAGGGATCTGAGTCATAGCTTTCACTTGGACAAGAAATAACAACTAGTGATCAGTCAAGTGAAATTCAGTTATTCATCAAAACCTAGTGCCTTTCCATCTTATTTTTGATTCTGTACTATTTTAACGCAATGCACGATTTTAATGAGGCAAGATGATAGCTATGAATAGGTGAGGTTGCGAATCTAACTAAGTCATTTTGGACCATGACTTGAGAATTTTTAAAATCTAGGCACTAATGACAATGTATTAATAACCATTGTTTCTCTCCAAGGGACAAAAGGTGAAACATGAAGCCATTTTAGTTGAATATAAGTCTCAGAGAACATTTAATTTCCATCAATTATACCTTATTTTTCACTAATCCTTTCAAGCAATATTTATTGAATATTTTTTATGTGCCAGCTACTATGTTAGTGCTAAAATATATTTCCGTAAAGTTTTATGATGTCCTTTCCCAATTGCCTATGGAAAACTGGAGTGACAGGTGGCCAGAAATAAACTGTATTTTATCAGCGATTCCATGATGCAGATTTTAATCTGAGTGTATTCCTTCATGATTTCTGAATTAACTGGTTATAAGAAAAATATACTAGAAAACGTAATATTTAAAAAAATAAGATATATATATATACACACACATACATACATATATATATACACACACACACATATATATGTATATATATACATATATATATATATATATATATATATATATAATTGAGGCAGTGCTTGGTATAGCGTAAGCTCTCAATAAGTGTTTGCTGCTATTTTTTACTGGTATTTTTCCAATTGTATAATTAAATTACTGAAGAGAATTCCTTAATACCTGATATGTGTTGTTTTGATCGTTTTTTAATTAGTTATTCATGGAAGAATAACTTTGTTGTGTATAATAAATGTCGTGGTTACCTTACCTAATTACCTAAAATTAAATCAATTTTTTTAACCTCTTAACCCGATCATCTTTCTGCCTTACACAAAACAACGTTCAGTTTCCTCCTTTGTTTGATTTTGCTTCCGAACATCTCTTTTGACTTTTAAAAGAAATCATGCTTTTTTTGGTCATGCTTAAACTGTCAAGTTCCTAAGCATCTTCGTGAATTAATTACCTGCTATCTCCACTGAGTATCGAAACACGTGGTCCCAAGCTCAGTCAGTCTGTTCATTTGTTCAGTGAGAGCATGAGGGGACAGACGTGAGGTGTTCCTGCAACGGGCTTCTCCCGCTGCGGCGCGGATCTTTTCACAGCCACACATCACAACTGCATGTCTTCACTGCCCTCTGCATACACACACCGCAGACAAGGTCATTCAGATCATAGGATTTTCTATTAAGCAAAGCCCCAAAACCTACGTACATTGTGCTGGATTTTGTTTCCTCCCAAAACAGAAACAAATTTGGTGGCAAAGTACCGCTTATGAAAACAGCCTGTACTTCCCTTCCCTGGATTTAACGTTTTGTGGAGGGTAGGATGTAAACTACTGTGGTGAGAAACACAGAGCTGATGACTGGAAAGGACAGTAGGGTAGGATGGAGATGAAGGTGTACAGACTGGCTGAAATCCAGATCATTTGGGGGTGAAGTGGTCTCCTGTGCTTTCTGGTTTTTGGTTGTTTTTTTTTTAATATTTTAATTATACAAATAATCCTGTTAAGATCTGAAAATATTAAAGGAGAATTGAAAGTCTCAAAATTAGAGCTTTTGAGCTCTGCCTTATCCTAGTTTTCTCTAGGCCACCCACAATTTATTTTTATTTTCAAGTAAAAAAGGGTTTATAAACAACCCCAGTAAAACTATAGTTCTCATAAAAATGCGTATCAATCAACAATTTATGTATATCTCATTGACCAGTTCTTCACTTTTTTTTTTTTGCTAGGCAGTGTGGTTAAAAAGGTTAAGACATGAATCCTAATCCCATCATCTTTCCTGAGGTTCATTCATCTGTTTCTAACCTTCCCACTAGACATGGCCAACTAACTAGGTGTCCCAGGCACCACAGTGTCCAAAAATATTTTAGCCTACCTTCATTTGCTGTTTTTCTTGGAGTGTGAACATTTCAGTTATGCCAGAAAACTTGGGAGTCATTTTTATATTTCCCACCCTTGCTACATTTAACCAGTCACCAAATCCTGATTATTCCTACTCTGATATCCCACAGTTTCTCTCTTGTTCTCTATCCTCTTTCTACTCTTACAGATTCTGTCCTAATTTAGACCATTATCTACACACTGGGCTATTACAATGACCTTTTTGTGTGTCATTATAGTAATTTATTTCTCTGGACTTCAGTCTATACTCCACACCAGAGTTAAAATATCCAATCATATATATCATTATATATATATATATATGTAATCACATAATAATAATACCTATAATCATTAAATAGTAGTACAGATCAATAAAAGTAGGAGCTGGCTTTTTGGAAAGAACAACAAAATTGATAACCCTCTAACCAGAGTCATCAAAAAAAAAAAAAAGAGAGAGAGAGAGAGAAAAGAGAAAGGACTCAAACAAAATCACAAATGAAAGAGGAGAAATAACAACCAACACCACAAAATTCAATTATATAAGATTATTATGAAAAACTATGTATATAACCAACACACATTGAATAACCTAGAAGAAATGGATAAATTCCTAGAAATATATAACCTACCAAAACTGAAGCAGGAAGAAATAGAAAATTGAAGAGACCAATTCCCAGCAAAGGGACTGAATCAGTAATCAGAAAACTCCCAACAAACAAAAGTCTAGGACCAGACAGCTTCATAGGTGTCTACCAAATATTAGAAGAAGAGTTAATACCTATTCTTCTCAATGTATTCCAAAAACTCAAAGAGAAAGGAAGACTTCCAAATTCATTCTGTGAGGCCAGGATTACCTTGAGACCAAATCCAGATAAAGACCACTAAAAAAGAACTACAGGCCAATATCCCTGACAGACATGGATGTAAAAATCCACAACAAAATACTCACAAACAGAAACCAACAGTACATTACAAAAGGCATTCACCCTGATCAAGTGGAATTTATTTCCGGGATACAAGAGTGGTTCAATATTCATAACTCAATCAATGTGATACTTCACATCAATAAGAAAATGATAAAAACCATGTGATCATTTCAATAGATGCAGGAAAAGCATTTGACAAAGTACAGCATCGTTCATGATAAAAGTCCTCAACAAAGTAGGCATAGAGAAAACAAATTCAACATAATAAAGGCCTTATATAAAAAACCCACAGAGAATATCTTGTTAATGGTGAAAAACTGAGAGCATTCCCTAAGGTCAGGAGCAAGACAAGAATGTCCATTCTCACTACTTTATCCAACGTAGTGCCAGAAATCCAGCCACAGAAATCAGACAAGAAAAAGAAATAAAAGCATCCATATTGGTAAGGAAGAAGTAGAACTTTCACTATTTGCAGATGACATGATATATAGAAAAACCTAAAGATTCCACAAAAAACTATTAGAACTGATACATGAATTCAGTAAAGTCACAAGATGAAAATCAATGTGCCCAAATCTGTTGCATTACTATGCAGTAATAATGAAACAGCAGAAAGAGAAATTAAGAAAACAAGCCCATTTACAATTGCATGAAAAATAATAAAATACATAAGAACAAACCTAACCAGAAGATGAAAGACCTATACTCTGAAAACTATAAAACATTGATGAAAGAAATTGAAGACCACATAAAGAAATGGAAAGACATTCCATGCTCCTGGATTGGAAGAATAAATATTGTTAGAATTCTATACAACCCAAAGCAATCTACATATTTAATATGATCTATATCAAAATACCAACAGGATTTTTCAAAGAACTAGAAGAAGTAATTCTAAAATTGTATGGAACCACAAAAGACCCCAAATAGTCAAAGCAATCTTGAAAAAGAAGAAGCTGAAGGCATCACAATTCTAGTCTTTACATTATATGACAAAGCTATAATAATCAAAACAGTATGGTACTGGCAAAATAAAAGCTTCTGCACAGCGAAGGAAACCATCGACAAAATTAAAAGGTAACCTATCATCATCATCACACATCAGGTTAATGCAAATCAAAAACACAAAGAGATATTACCTCACACCTGTCAGAATGGCTAAAATAAAGAACCCAAGAAACAGGTATTAATGAGCAGGTGGAGAAAAAGAAACACTCTTGCACCGTTGGTGGGAATGCAGACTGGTGCGGCCACTCTGGAAAACAGTAGGGAGGTTCCTCAGAAAGGTAAAAATAGAGCTACCCTACGATCTGGTATTTGCACTACTAAGTATTTTCTCCCAAAAGACAAAAAGACTAGTTCAAAGAGATAAATGCATGTTTTTTGCAGCAATTTTTTACAATGGCCAAGATACGGAAGCAGTCCAAGTGTCCATCAACAGAGGAATGGATAAAGAAGATGTGGCAAATAGACACACACACACACACACACACACTGAAATATTTCTCAGCCATCAAAAGAATGAAATCTGGCCATTTGCATTGACATGGATGGATCTAGAGAGTATAATGTGAAGTGAGATAAATCAGAGAAAAACAAATATATATGTGGAATTTAAGAAGCAAAACAAACGAGCAAAGGAGAAATAAAAAAAAGTGAGAGAAAGACAAACCAAGAAATAGACTCTGAACAACAGAGAACGCACTAATGGTCACCACAGGGGGGTGGGGGTGTAAAATAGGGGATGAGGGTGAAGGAGGGTACTTGCTGTGATTAGCACTGGGTGTGGTTTGATAACGTTGAATCTAATACCTGAAACTAATATCGTACTGTATGTATGTTAAACATATTGGGCTAAAAATAATTACACATATAATATATATTCTTAAAATGTATCAAGTGGCTTTTGTGTACATCAGGACTCACCACGATTCATTGGACTTCATCGTTAACTTGTTGGTCTCCTCAGCTGCATTCTTTCATCAAGCTCCGAGATCAGAGACCTTGTGTGTGTACATCCTTCTCTGTATCAGGTGCTCTGCTGGCTGCCTGCTCCAGTTAGCTAGATGTTCTTTGTGAGTGAGTAAACATTACGTGTCAGCATGTTGTGTATGCCACATAATTCTGTGTTGCCCGTCTTTACTCATTCTTGAGGAACTCTCTCTTGTGGGACCAAAGATAACAATCTGTAGAGGTGTTTCTACAGGCTGCTGATCCTGGATGAGTGGGTCCATTTTATGGATTTTAAATAGATGTCTGTGTTTCTATCCCAATGGGAGGGTTGTTCGAAAAACTCCCTGTGGACTCCCAAGCTATCTTTACATTAGATTAGATGGGTATAGTAAACATAAAACATTCTAAAAACTTAAGATAACCTCCAGGAAAAAAAAAGTAATTAGCGTGTACCATTTATTGAGTAAATTTACTTCTAAGTTCTGGGAAAGTGACCGAGAACCTTAAGCTATATTGTGCCTCCGTATTCAATCAGAGCATGCACATAAAATCCTTCTGTTGTTTCTTTTTAGGTTGATTTATTTTAAGGTAATTTAATTTCCATGGATACTTTACTTTTTAAATATCCTACATTTTCAGAATATTGTGAAGTTCCTCCATTGCCTGTGCGCAGATTGCCTCATTTCCAACAAATCGAGACCGTGTGCATTCTCAGACTGATTTTCCAGGTGACAAATGGTGTGTACGCAGAAAGGGGAAGTGTTTGTCTAAGACCACCAGAGCTAAGGGTGTTAAAATGATCTAGACTGACTTGAACAATTTCAGCTTCTGAGCACTTGAAAGTATATACAGCAAACATAATTTTGGGGATAAAAACTTCAGTTCTAAAGACCTTCGTGTGTTACATGCACCAGTGTTGTTCATTATAAACCTCTACCAACCTCCGCTAATACTCAAAAAGCTGAATTTGTAGTAACCAAAATGTCTTTTTGTCATGGCACCTGCCAGTCACATCGGTACTTGTGTTCTAAATAGACAAACATGGATGGGATCAAAGCCAATGCCTTCTGTATTTGTTTTCTATTTCTGCCATAACAATTACCATGAATCTAGTGGCTTAAAAAGCAAAAACTCATTTTCTTACAATTCCGGAGATCAGAAGTCTGGTGGGCATCTCACTGGGCTAACAGTGAATCATCAGTAGGGTTTCATCCCTTTCTTGAAGCCATGGGGCGGATTCCTTTCCCTGCCTGCTCCAGCTTTCAGAGGCCACCTGCTTCCCTCGGCCAGTGGTCCTGTTCTTCCGTCTTCAGAGAGAGCGACAGTGCTTCTCTTGTGCCTTTCCCTCGTAGTCCCCTGTCCCTCCCTGACCCCTCCCAAATCCACGCGTCCTGGTGTTTACGCATTTGTGTGATTAGATAGGCCCACCTGGAATAATCCAAGGTGATCTCCCGTCCCAGAGTCTTCAACACTTGTCATTGGTGCAAGGCCGTTTTTGTGCTCTAAGAATGCATCAGCAGTTTCCAGGGATCAAAATATAAAGGTGTTTGTGAAACTGTTTTTCTGCCTACCGTGATGCCTCTTACCAAAACAGAGGACTGGCTTGGGGAAGGAAGAGAGGTGTTAAAAGCAACATATAAAGGAGACAATGAACAGAGTTTTCTTTCTTTCTTTTTTTTTTTTTTTACTTTGATAATAGACCAGATGAGCTTCAGAAAAAGAATTTAATTTTGGACTTAATTGTATAGTCACTGTCATCTTAGGGGAAGAAAAGGTGGACAAGATAATCATTGTAATATCATGTACTTTTAAGGAAATATCTATTAGGGCGCCTGGGCGGCTCAGTGGGTTAAAGCCTCTGCCTTCGGCTCAGGTCATGATCTCAGGGTCCTGGGATCGAGGCCCGCATCGGGCTCTCTGCTTGGCAGGGAGCCTGCTTCCTCCTCTCTCTCTCTCTCTGCCTGCCTCTCTGCCTACTTGTAATCTCTCTGTCAAATAAATAAATAAAATCTTTTAAAAAAAAGGAAATATCTATTAATGTTAGTAAAATTCTATTCCATTATTACAGTTGATGTTTAGGGGCTCAGGTAAAACTGTACATCCCCAGAGTCCACGTACCTTGGGTGCTGACTCAGGAGGCTTTTGTTCGAGCGTAGATTTCTGCTTTTTAACAAACACATCAGGTGATTCTGATGACTGTGTCCATTTACTGCCACCCTCCAAGAAATGCTGCTGTGGTGTTTATTTCTTTACCACTGGAGCTAAAACAGCTGAATCACTCTCACTGGAATTGGAAGCTCTTCCTCTGGAGAACATATATTATTCAAAAGTGACATTTAGTATGAGATAGCACAAACTAGAATTTTAAACTAACGTAAATAGAATGATTGGGGCTTATGAAAAATACAATTTTTTAAAACCTTTACTACACCTTCTTTGTCATTTAAGGATTGTACACAATTAAAATGAGTTATATAATCATAAAATTTTGCCCTTTATTCAAAATACAGTCCTCGATTGTCCAGTCGACACATAAAATGAGGCCAAGGGCTACAGGAGGGTCACAAGAGGATTCTCAGTAGCCACACCTTCAGAAAGCATATTTGATCTTATCCATTCTGCTTCAAAGCTAAGCAGGAAGGCAGTTCACCATGTTAATACAAAGATGAAGTTAGTACAGCTCATAAGTTACTAAACAAAATATGTTTTAATATTACTATATTCAGTTCACTATAAATATAAATTGAAGGACACTTTTTTTAAGATTTTTTTTTTTATTTGACAGAGAGCATAAGCAGGGGGAGCAGGAGAGGGAGAAGCCCCATGCAGGGCTTGATCCAAGGACCCTAAGATCACGACCTGAGGTGAAGGCAGACGCTTAACCCTCTGAGCCACCCAGGCCTTCACCACTGAAAGACATTTTCTAATGCTAAAGCCCAACTATGAAACTCTTCCAGGTAGACAAGTCCCGTGGTTCAGCAGAAATAGTTTGACTTCTTAACATAGAATTCAGAACTTTCCAGTGCAGAGCTCAGTATTGATCTGTAATGGCAATGATAATGGCATCCTCAAAGTCAAACAGTTGGTTATAGTTTTATTTCACTGAATTATCACCTGGTATTTTAACTCAGAGTTGCAGCCATCCCCATGAGTCAGTTCACCTACAAGTACTGTAAGAAACAATATGTAAATTAATTAAAGGATTAATTACTGGGAAAATGAAATTACTTTTCTCCAAGTTTTGATTACTCTCAGTGCTGTAAAATTTGTGTTTTCTACTCCTGTATTTCACGTACCAAGTTTCATAACACACACATAGTACAGCTATGTCATTTATTAAATACCAGAATTTATTCAGCAATTTATTTTTAGAATAGGTCACATCATTTACTTATAGCCAAGCTGAACTTTCCTAATTATAAATGAATTGAATCATTCACTTAAGTTCCCTGTATTCTAATACACCCCTTCACTATCAACTTGAACGTGGCTGAGAAAATCTGCCTCCGCTCACCCCTCTAGCCTTGCTGCATACCACTTCTCTGCACCCACCTCAGTTCTAGCTGGTATGATTCAGTGGGCGAAACCAAGTGCTCTGTACCTCCTTTGCACCTGTGTGCATGCTTTCTCTGCCAAGAACACTCCACTCTTTCTCCACATCTTGCCTGGACACCTACCATGTATCTTCGGCTCTCATCGTTTCCTGCAGGAAGCCCTCCATGACACACCACACCCAGATTAGGGCCTCGCGTACATTTTCCCATGGCCTCAACGCCCCTTACCGTCTTACCCGGCTCACTCAACGGTATTTGCCTACCTCGTCCCTCCACCAGAAGCTTGTGGAAGTTAGCCCCCAGGAGTAACTAGAAGAGCTGTCCTATGTGCTGAAACCACACAGGCAACAAAGACAGGAGGCCTGACTCTAAGTAGCTGACAAAATCATGTACAAAAATAACGTGTAGACACAGACTGAAGGTCGTAAGGTGAGCGACACGAGTAGAGAACTAGACATATGTAAGTCATTGTGCACAGAGACACGTGCCCTGCCCGTCGCCTTGCACTTGGAAAAGGTAAAACCAGAAGGAACCCCTCTTTAAAATGATTTGAAAAAGAGGAATGTCCTCTTCTTTATGAAAAAAACAGCAGTTTTACTCTTCACTCCTCCTTTTTAGGAGTTTTATGAATTGTAACAAGAGAGCGGCTCCTAATTTACCACTTTCATTTTTCATTTCATATGAAATGACTCTGTTTATTTTGAAGTAGTTCCCTGTTCTACTTAAAAATAAATGTGGACGCAACATTTGTTTAATTAATTAAAGATAAAAAGATATTCACACACATGAATTAAATATTATATTCAGAATTTTTGTCCCTGATAAGACTATTTCTTAAAGTTATCCACGTTAGATTACCAGTCAATTAAATATAGTTTTAAAGGCTTGACCTTTTATTTTATTTACTTACTTATTTTTAAAGATTTTTTATTTACTTGCCAGAGACAGAGAGAGAGAGAGAGAGAGTACAAGCAGGAAGGACGAACAGAGGGAGAGGGAGAAGGAGGCTCCCGGCTGACCAGGGAGTCTGTTGGAGGGCTCAATCCCAGGACCCTGGGATCATGACCTGAGCTGAGGGTAGACGCTTACCCAACTGAGCCACCCAGGCACCCTCTAAACATTTTAAATAGGAGATTTATATCTAATATTTTAAAATTTAAGTGGATTTTAAGTGTTTCTAGATTTTTTTATGTACTGAGATTCAAAGAAAGAAACTTTTAATAGTCATCTGCATATGTAACCAATTATATGTCACATTTCCTATTTGAAGTATAACATGTTACTTACCTGAAATATGTGTAAAGCATGGAGAAAGTGAAAATATACATAGAAATGGAGAATTCACACTTTAAATATTTATTTCCTCTATTTAATAGTGAAACATTCTGCCAGTGTGCTGGAATCACGTTTCCGAAACGTGGGTAGATAGATAGGTAACCTATGTATCCGAGAGCATGTTAATGTTTCACCATGAAGGAAATCAGTTTTTCCATTAATTTTAGCCATGTTTGATCAGGAGGGGTTTAGTAAAGTAGAGGATATGTGTGTATGAGTATGTGGAGGGGGAGGGTGTAGCTTTCAAATTTATTTCAAGTAGTCAGGCTCACAGCTCTGGAGCTTTATGGCTACTGGATGATTTAGAAACCCATGTGCTCCAGACGATTTCTGTATTGGCTTAGTTCAAAGGAAAGGGATGGAGCAGATAACCTCTGAAGACGGTCTTAACCCTGTGGCCAAATATAAGCTATAATTCAGTCATGGACAGAAATTATGGGTTTCTCTGTGGTTGGACCACATGGCTCCGGTGTGCCAGCAAATTTGAAATTGTCTGCATAAGCAGTGAACCCAGTCATTCTAGCATTTCCGTTAAGTTCCATGTTACACCTGAGATGCCTGTATACATTGTTAATATGGTTGTGGATTAAAACGTGTATCCGAAGAAAAAGCTACTTTCCAGGTTTACAAAAGGGGCATTGGGAGAAGAGAAGGAAAGTTTAGCATCACTGCCTGGCAATATAAAACAGATCTTTTACTCCATGAAAAATGAAACAAACGCTGATTCAGGCAAGAAGCTCAGTCGTAAAATCAGAACCTCATCTTACAGATGAAAGTATTAGCCTTCTCTTCCTAATCCTCAGAGACTTGTAGAGAATTGAAGATACAAGTGCCTATGTGAAAAAAAACCCCTGTATGGAGACCATTTTTAAAGTACGGAAAGAGCTCCTCAGGGGATATGTTCTTACAGTAGCTGACAGGCAGAGGGTTCATGTTCTTTTCAAGATTTTCATTATAGCTAAAACTCAGGAAATCGAGTCAATTAATAGCACAGGCTTTAGGTTGGTTTCTACTTTCAAGTAGTTAGGTATGAATTGATGGCAACATAGGGCAGATTCCCGTGAATAATTGCCTCCCCCTTTGGGCCGTTGCTGTCTTTGTAAAAAGCTACTGCCATTTATTTATACGAAAAAACAGAAAATGTTGTGCAATTTTTGTGACCCATTCTTAACAGAAATCTGCACATTTTGAATTCCACAAAAATGTAATTACTGGAGTCATCTGCTTATTGACGTCATCAAAGAATAGTGATTCTGACATTTAGGATTCAAAGCACAGTCTCTTGACCAGTAAGTAGATTTAACTAATCTCTGCAGTTTCTCTGTCGTTTAATTTTTAATAGAAGATTTTGAGGTAACATAACTTGACACATAAAAATTCTACCTTAAGGGTCATTCCCCAATTGGAATTCGATTTTTATCTTTGAACTGTTTTCTTAAGAACAAGGATCATCAAACAGTAGATTCCGTACCCAATTAGTTTCAGTGTTTCCTAGGATCTTGAACTCAGAATACCCGTCTCTGTAATGTTTGATTGCCTCTAATAGTTGGTAGGAATGGCTTACCATGTACTGTCTTTAATTCTTTCTGAATCTAAACACCTTTTTGTTTTTTTAATGTGGGGAATCACAGTTTGGGGAAATGTGAGCATTTATATATCCTGATATTAATAGCATTTCAGTTATCCAATTTAAAAAATAAAAAATGTAGACATATTCCAGATATTGCACGTATTTCACCTGTTCCGAGGCTGACGTAGTGATTCAAAGGATAGAATTGCAGCGTACATGCAAAACTATACCAGTGCACTCCGATCCTCTCCTGTCCGTCTTCTCACATGTATGAATTTATTAATTTATGCCACACGTACTGAATGAACACCAGTGAACCAAGTATATATGTTAGGCATAGGGATGTATTTATAAATAAAATACAGAATATCCTTTGAAAATCTCTTAAAATTTAAAATCTTTAAAATTCTTTTAGGGGTGCCTGGGTGGCTCAGTGGGTTAAAGCCTCTGCCTTCGGCTCAGGTCATGATCTCTGTCCTGGGATCGAGCCCTGCATCGGGCTCCCTGTTCAGCAGGGAGCCTGCTTTCTCCTCTCTCTCTGCCTGCCTCTCTGCCTACTTGTGATCTCTCTCTCTCTCCTCAAATAAATAAATAAATTTTTAAAAAATTCTTTTAAAATTATTATAAAATATATAATGAGAATATTAAATATTGGAAAGGACAAAAGGAAGTAGGTGAGTGCTTACATCACTGGTAGATATAAAAATCGTTAGAGCCAGTGTATAAGGACATTTTGTAGTGAATGATTTCATTAAAAATCTATGCACTATTCTGCAGGAACCAGCTCTTGGGGTCTAATCCAGAAAAATAACTGTGCAAGTACACGGAAGGCAGTTTCGATATTTTACTGCAGACTTACTTGTAAAGAAAACAGAGGAGCAAAACAAAAGTCCGTCCTTCAATAATGGCTTGCATAAACCACTTCATACTCATACATTGTAATACTTTGCAACAATATGACAGTAGAATAAAAGTTTCTGTTGGTTTATTGAATATGTTCATTAGATAGCTTATGCGTTAAAAAATATAAGAGAGAAATCAAAGTATCTACAGGATGTATGGATACATCCATGCTCAGAAAGAAGTCAGATAATGTATCCATGAACTGCTAACCATGCTTACTTGTGAAGAAAGAATGGGTCATGTGGGTAATGGGAAAAGTGGACCCTAGCACTCTCTCATATCATAATATAGTATTTGTGAAATTAAAAACAAAAAGTAAAAATAAAGCTTAGTGATGAACATAATTATGGGATCATGAATGTTTAATGTCAGTGAAACACAGGAAGTGACTAATTCGGAATAGCTCTAGAGCAAAAAGTAGTTCACCTTACTGGGGTCAACAGACATTCGTGAAGTTCATATGCCCTTGTGTGCATTACCTTCCAAAATATGTTCCCAATTTATATCTTCATTAAAGCTTTCATGGAAATCTGATAGAGGGTTTGTGAGGTTTTCCCCACAGCAGAATTTCTGACATTGCCATTTAGATCCTGTTTACCCCAAAGTCCCCCAGTGAACAGCTGCTGGAAATCTCTTCCTCTCCCCCCTCCATGGACCCCTGACAGCCCATGCTGTTTCCTCTTTGGCGTCCTTCTTTCTGGTCCTGCGAATCTCATGCAGCCCTCTCTTGTCCGAAGCTTCTAGATGTCACACATGATCTTTCTACCTCAGGATCGTTTGGGAGTTCAGTCTGCTTGTCTCATGAGGAAAAAGCTCTCCCTGGAATTCTGGCCATTGAAACTCTCGACGTCATTATGCATTGCATCTGCAAAACATTGTACTAGGTGCTGTGGGTACCAAATGAGTCAGATGAAGTCCCATCTTCAGAGGCTTCATTTCTAGGGGAGGGAAGAGACAGACCAAAAGCGTACTAACATTGTGTAAATGTAAAGATAAAAGTATGTAACGAAGATACTGACCACTGACCACAAAGGGATATGGTTATGGCAAGGATGGAAAAAGATTGATAGAGGAGGCAATATTAATTTTTTTATTTGATTATGGCTGACACACATGTTACAGTAATGTCGGGTATACAGCACAGTGGTTCAGCTTCTCTATACATTATCCTTTACTTTAAGTGTATCTACAGTGTCACCGTACAATGACTATATTTCCTGTCTTATGCCTTTTATTCCTGTGACTCATTCAGTGCGTAGCAGAAAGCCTGCGTCTCCCATTGCCCTTCCCCCGTTTTGCCATCCTCCACCCCTCTTCCGTCTGGCAGCCATCAGTCTGTCCTCTGCACTTACAGGTCTGATTCTGGTTTCTTGTTTGTTCATTCAGTTGCCTTTTTTAGACTCCACGTGAGTCAAATCATATGGTGTTTTTCTTTCTTAGTCTGACTTATTTCACTTAGCATAATGCCCTCTAGGTCCATACACATTGTCACGAAGCACAATCTCATTCTTTTTTAAGGCTGCTCATATCTGTTGTGTATATAACACATCTTCCTTATCCATTTGTCTATGGATAGACCCTTGGGTTGCCTCCATATCGTGGCTATTGCTGTAATAAGCATAGGGGTGCATGTATCTTTTTGAATTAGTGTTTTCATTTTCTTTGGATTAATACCCAGTAGTAAAATTACTGGATCATCTGGTATTTCCATTTTTAATTTTTTGAGGACCCTTGATACTGTTTTCCACAGTGCCTGCACAAGTTTACGTTCCCTCACGAGTGCAGGAGGGTTCCCCTTTCTCCACATCCTCACCAACACTTGTTATTGCTTCTCTTTTCTATTTTAGCCATTCTGACAGTTATAAGGTGATATCTCATTGTGGTTTTGATTTGCATTTCCCAGATGACGAGTGATGCTGAACACCCTTTTATGTGTCTCTTGGCCATCTGTGGGTCGTCTTTGGAAAAATGTCTTTCAGGTCCTCTGTCCGTTTTTTGATCTGGTTGTTTGGTTTTGTTTTTTGTTTTGTTTTGTTTTGTTTTTTGTTTTTTTGGTGTTGAGTTTGTAAGTTCTTTATAGATTCTGGATATTAACGCTTTATCAGATATATCATTCGCAAGTATCTTTTCCCATTTAGTAAGTTGCCCTTTTGTTTTGTTGATGGTTTCCTTCATTTTGCAAAAGCTTTTTATTTTGACGTAGTCCCAATTGTTTAGTTTTGCTTGTCTCCCTTGCCTCAGGAGACCTATCTAGAAAAATGTTGCTACAGCTGATGTCAGAGAAATTACTGCCTATGCTTAGTTCTAGGATTTTTATGGCTTCAGTTTTCACATTTAGGTCTTTTATCCAATTTGACCTTATTTTTGTGTGCGATTTAAGAAAGTGGTCCCGTTTTCATTCTTTTGCATGCTGCTGTCCAGTTTTCCCAACACCAGTTGTTGAAGAGACTGTCCTTTCCCCCATTGTATTTTCTTGCCTCATTTGTCATACAGTAATTGACCATATAAGCGTGAGTTTATTTCTGGGCTGTCTGTCCTGTTCCATTGATCTGCGTGTCTGTTTTTGTGCTGGTACCATACTGGTTTTTTGTTTGTTTTTTCTTAGTACCCTGCAGTTTAGATTACTGTGGCTTTGTAATGTATCTTGAAATCCAGAACTATTTGTTTTCCTTTCTCAAGATTGCTTTGGGTATTTGGGGTCTTTTTTGGTACTACACAAATTTTAGGATTATTTGTTCTAGTTCTGTGAGAAGTAATTTTGGTATTTTGGTAGGGATTGCATTAAATCTGGGTAGACATTTTAATAATATTTGTTCTTCCAATCCATGAGCATGGAATATCTTTCCATTTGTTTGTGTCATCTTCAATTTCATCAGTGTTTCATAGTTTTCAGAGTACAGGTCTTTTACCTCCTTAGTTATTTCTAAGAATTTTTATTCTTTGGTACAATTATATATGGAATAGTTTTCTGAATTTCTCTTTCTGCTTTTTCATTTATTGGTGTATAGAAAAACTACTAATTTCTGGGTACTGATTTTGTATCCTGTGGCTTTAGTGAATTCATTTATCAGTTCTAGTAGTCTTTTGTTGGAATATTTAGGATTTTCTAAATATAGTGTCATGTAATCTGCAAATAGTGACAACTTAACTTCTCTGTAGATGCCTTTTATTTCTTTTTGTTTTCTGGTTGCTCTGGCTAGGACATCCAGTACTATGTTGAATAAAAGTGGTGAGAGTGGACATCCTTGTCTTGTTGCTGGACTTAGAGGAAACGCTCTCGGTTTTTCACCATTGAGTATGATGTCAGCGGGGCTTTTGGTACATGGCCCTTACCATGTTGAGGTATGTTTCCTCTGAGTCCCCTTTGTGGAGAGTTTTTATCATGAACAGATGTTGAATTTTGTCGGGTGCTTTTTCTGTATCTATTGAGATGATATGAGTTTTTATCAGAGAAGATGACATTTTGAGTACTCATTTTAAAAGAGCAAGTAATACTTTTTCTAGGTCCTGAAGGAGGAGCTTAAGTGGTTTAGCTCAAGAGAATATATTTTAAAAACCAGAGAAATGCTTAATACTTCAGTATTGCTGGAGAAAAGAAGTCTTGGGGAGAAGTAGAGGGACATGAACTTTCCCTTTGTGTATCTGTTGTTGAATATTTGGTTATTACATATGAATATAAATAAATTGCATAGGTCACATATTTGTAGAAGAAAAACATGCATTCAGTTTTTAAATTCAGTTATTCTAACCACAGAGTTTATAAAGCACAAAAGAACCTCTATATAATGTTCCTGGAAAATAAATATATGTGAAAAATCATTGGGTTGGGGCACCTGGGTGGCTCAGTCGTTAAGCATCTGCCTGGGGTCATGATCCTGGGGTCCTGGGATTAAGCCCCATGTCAGGCTCCCTGCTCAGTGGGGAACCTGCTTCTCCCTCTCCCACTTCCCCTGCTTGTGTTCCCTCTCTTGCTATGTCTCTCTCTGTCAAATAAGTAAAATCTTTAAAAAAAAAATCATTGGGTCAAGATAAAATTACTGCTTTCACTATCTGCAGATGAG
Source organism: Ailurus styani (assembly GCA_002007465.1). NCBI lineage: Eukaryota > Metazoa > Chordata > Mammalia > Carnivora > Ailuridae > Ailurus > Ailurus styani. The sequence goes on along the minus strand of LNAC01000390.1, from coordinate 1,443,264 downwards.
TGGCAACTGAGTGATTCATTCTTTCTAATTTTTATTTATCTTTAGAATAGTTGCTAAGTTAATAATCAAGCTCTAAAACCTTAAATACAAAGTACTTTTCAGCAATCAGTTTTTAACTCTCTTGTGTGCCCTCTGGTGAATGACAGAGGAGGGCAAAGTGATAACCATAGTCAAGCCATGCACTCTTGATACTTGTCATAGTAACCGAGTGAGTGGTTAATAGGCAAAAGTAGGTGGAGGTGGCATTCTCCTAATTTTCCTATAACAGGGAACATTCCTAATGAACTTCATGACTAGTTCATAAAATACCATCAAATTAAGAAGATGCTGAATATAGGAAGTAATTAACACAATAGAACTAGCAATTTTTTTCAAAAGGAATTTGCAAATTCAAACAAAGAAGTTTATCCAAGTATTCCATCCCTAAATGAAAACAAAGCAAAACTTCAATTTAGAACCTGGAGATTTAGAACCTGGCATTATAACTGTCTTTTTTTTTTTTCAGTGATCCAAGATTCATTGTTTACACACCACACCCAGTGCTCCATGCAATACATGCCCTCCTTAATACCCACCACCGCCCCCACCCCCTTCCCCTCCATAACCCTCAGTTTGTTTCTCAGAGTCCACAGTCTCTCATGGTTTGTTTCCTCCTCCGATTTACCCCAATTCACTTTTCCTTTCCTTCTCCTAGAGTCCTCCATGTTATTCCTTATGTTCCACAATTGAAGCCATGTGATAATTGACTTTCTCTGCTTGACTTATTTCACTCAGCATAATCTCCTCCAGACCCGTCCATGTTGATAGAAAAATTGGGTATTCATCCTTTCTGATGGTTGAGTAACATTCCATTGTATATATGGACCACATCTTCTTTATCCGTTCGTCTGTTAAGGGGCATCTCGGCTCCTTCCACAGTTTGGCAATTGTGGCCATTGCTGCTATGAACATTCGGGCACATATGGCCCTTCTTTTCACTACATCTGTATCTTTGGGGTAAATGCCCAGTAGTGCAATTGCAGGGTCATAGGGTATAGCTCTACTAAAAAAATGGGAAGAAGACACGAACAGACACTTCTCCAAAAAGACATACAAATAGCTAGCAGACACATGAAAAAATGTTCATCATCATTAGCCATCAGGGAAACTCAAATCAAAACCACATTGAGATACCACCTTACACCAGTTAGAATGTCCAAAATCAACAGGACAGGAAACAACAAGTGTTGGAGAGGATGTGGAGAAAGGGGAACCCTCTTTCACTGTTGGTGGGAATGCAAGTTGGTGCAGCCACTTTGGTAAACAGTGCGGAGATTCCTCAAAAAATTAAAGATAGAGTTACCCCTATAACTGTCTTTTTAAATGTAATCTAGTTCACCACACATCAGAGTCCTTGTCTTTCATAGCTAGTGTTCCCTTTGAACTTAAAAAAAATAGCACAGCCATGTGGGGATTTCAGTGTGAAAAGAAGGTAACATTTGAGTTGAGACCTGAATGAGAGGAAAAAACTAGCACACAGAGATGTTCAGCAAGAATTCTGGGTTCAGGCATCAGCTGTTGCGAAGGCCGCTGTGGCCAGTGTGTGTGGACAGCTGGGATATTCCTAAATGGTCAGGTCACAGAGGCAGGTAGACAGTGAAAGTAATTGCACATGGTGGGGAGAAATCTGGATTTGTTACAGGACCATCCCCTGTTTGCCCCTCCCGCCAGCCCATCTTTATGTTCGGGGAGTGCGGAGACCTCGTCGGTCTATCACCGACGCTTCACACTGTGCCTGGCACAGAGCAGACACTAAATACATGTTTGTTGCAGCAAATGATTGATGAGCAACCTTTTATTTAATTTGGCACTTCCATATGTAATTCCTATTCCGTGCGCTTGGAAAACTATGGTAGCCTGGGAGCAAGCTCACGTTAAGCCAGGATTTGGGTCACTGACACTAATAAGAACGTCCTCTATGAGTAAATGTGAAATTCAGGTGGGGGCCCAATTATGCCCACGCTTTTAGATAAATCTGTCTCGGCATTGGTTATGGTATTTCTCTTCTCACTTAGAACTGTAATGGGCTTTGCCCATTTTCTTGATCATTAGCGAGCAAGCATTTCATAAGATTAAAGAGAGCAGTAATAGTTGAAAATTGTTCTTGCTTGTTTTATTCGCTCTAATTCTATACTTAATTGGGGAAGCTAATGCTTTCTTTCAGTTTTCTATTCGTAATTGTTGCCTCGTGAAGGCAGTGTGGTTTTTGACAGTTCACGTAAGCAGCACTGACTTTGTACTTGGCATTCATTTAAGCAACTCTCACAGCCTGTTGCTGCGTGAATAGGTTCTACGTTTTGTCTCCAGAATTCATCTCTGAATTCCAGTTTTTGAGATTAATTTCCAGGTGTTTTTCCGCAGAAGCTTCTCATTGAAATTACCATTGAGACTGATGTCAGTGAAACGCATCAAGAGATTATGGCTGGATGAGACTCTGAATAAGCTGTTCCCAGATTATTTTCTCAAGTATCTTCAGGCTAAAAGCATTTTATTTGCAGAAATAAATAAAAGGGAGCTAATATTTAATCATAAAGGCTAAGATGGAAGCTTCTAGGAGAATGGAAGGGTCATAAGTGAGCAGAAAATTGTAGTTAATTTTCCCACTTGAAGAGATTCCAACCCTGAATCATCAGAATGCCTTGGAGAATATTTTTTTTAAAGGACAGAGGGAGAGAGATTTGGAGACTCCATGAAGGAAATTCTGATTTAGCTGATGTATTAGTCACAGTTCTCCAAAGAAACAGAACTAAATGAATGTGGTTATATAGAGAGAAAGAGATTTATTTTAAGGAATTGGCTCACATGATTATGGAGCCCAGTAGAGCCAAAATCTGCAGGCTGGATGGGCAGGCTGGACACCGAGGGGAGAGCCTTGTCGCAGTTCATTTTCAGAGCGTGTCTGCTCCCCGAAGTCCCTCTTCACTGACGGGGGTCAGTCTTTGTTCTGTTAAGGCCTTCAACTGATTGGACAAGGCCCACTCACGTACAACAGAAATAATCTGCTTTATTCAAAGTCCATTGATTTAAATGTTAATCTTATTCAAAAAACACCCTCACAGAAACATCCAGAATATTTTTTGATGAAATATCTGGCAGCCGTGGCCCAGCCAAACTGACACATAGAATGAACCATCAGAAGTCCACCCCATGACCACTTGGCATCGCTAGGCATCCCTCCATCATACTTAATCTTTGACTAAAGATAAAAACAAGTTCGTACTTCTGCCTAACGCGACACAGTTACCCTGCATACAAGTGCAAACGATGGACACTTTCCCAAGAAATAACGCAAAGTCCTTGAGTGATGTCTACTCTTCTCCTTGACATTGTGTAATGGAGATACTGTGGTATAGAGTGAGTAATACTGAAATGCTGTGATAAAAAGTCTGTATATTTTATGGGACATGATAGGATAGGGGAGAACAGAAAACAAAGATATTATATATAAATACACACACAGACACACATACATTCATAACAAACTAAAGAAAGTGCTCCTGACAACTCATTTCTCTAACTGGTCATGTGGTCATAGCTGGTATGTTACATCAGCCACACCTCCGCTGGTCATGGTCTTTCCCTGGGGCGGTGACCCAGATCGTCATTCCTCATACATAGATATTTGGGTATTGTGTGATACACCCATTCAAGTTTTATACGGGCTTCTAACTGAACCCACATTTCTTCTTGACTTCAATGCCTTTTTCAATATATTTAAAAGGAAGTACCATTAAAGGCAGAAAACAGTAAACGGATTGGATTACTCCATTTTTCATCTCTTTCCGGGTTGGAATCCCTCAGTGGCCAGAACAGAACATTTCTTTGAAATCTCTAATTTTAACAAGAGGTACATGTAAAACCTCCATAAAATTTTATTTGCTTTAAACGATAGTGCTTTTAAATTACTTTCTGTTGAATAAAATGAACACTTCAAGGATCATATGCTACTCTTTTCATCTCACAATCTAAGTAATCCTGGTCTCACTGGAAACTCCAGTATAAACAACGTGCTCAGAGGCTGTAGTCAAGATCTAAGTATTTAGCAGTGGGATTGAAGCAGACAGCAACCAGCTCACTTCCTGGATAGAGTTGTGGTTAGCCCCGCTCCCACTTAAAATTCCAGCTCAGAATGTTACCTAATCCTGTAATCAAAAAGAAGTTATGCTCACATTATTTTCTGTCCCACACTTTTAACTCAGTGCTGTTGTTGGCTCAGATGATTAATTAACCAACACTACAAGTTAGAGAAGAACAGAGCTTGGTACCCTAACACTAATCTCTAGGAAATGAATGTCATCTTCTCAGTAATGAATGACTTGGACCAGTGATGTAGTTGTCTTTGGCAAAAACTGTATGCTTCAACTGATGATGCATGCTCCTGGTGTGAGGAATGACAAAACCCTCACCCCTCGCATAAAAATATCCCAGAAGCCATCCATTATTTTTGATAGGCCAAATACATCCTATTCCGAGGGGGACAAAATCTATCATCTAATATTAATTGTACCCCTGAAATCCATGAGCCATTTATAATAATGGTAGGTCTTAGGTTTTTCTGGTCTTAGAGTTCTAAGGAAGTAAATTAACAAGCTAAAATTAAAACATTTAAGGTGGAATGTAAGTATGAGAAATAAGAAAAGCCCTATTATTTCCATTAAAATGTGTATTAATTTTTTAGGCCTTTCATTCAACGGCATTTAATTCAAATTTAATATATAAATGTTATTAATTTTGCCATGAACCACATGGCTCCTAAAATAATGACATTAGTTAATATTTATTAATTAATTGTTTCCTCTCTTCCTGCTCATAATTAATGTGAAAGAGCAAATAACTAGCTTAATTTGCACTTTAAAAATGTATATTTTTAATGGAAAATGTGTGATAACAGAGATGTACTCAAACTTGGAATAGAGCTTAAAACCAAGGCTTCTGAAGGCCAAATGAATGTTCTTTATAAAATAATATATAACCCACTTTCTAGAAACTTCCTCAGTTTAATCTGTGAATCAATTATGAAATATTTTCATCAGCTTATAAGTATAAAGTACATTATTCATTGGAATATAAAAGAAAAACCCTTGCTTGATTACCACCATCTTTATCACATAATATGTAATACTTTGATTTGATGATTTGAGCATAATTTTGGAAGATAGAAAGTTGTTCAGTACAATATTCTTTGAAAACAAGGCGGAGAAAAATTAGAGCCTTCAAGACCTGGAGGAAAGAGTGAAAAAGGGAAAACAGAAGATACTGGGGGAAAAAGGCGGGGGTGGGAATACGTGCATATTCTTGGAATAGGGCCTGCCACACAGCATGTTCCAAGGGAAGCCCAGTGTCAGAAGTATGATGCATTTTGTGTCTTCACAATATTCTTAGCTGAAGGATTGTATTAATGATATTTTACAGATAGGAAGCATAGGGGCTGCATAATTTGTTCACCATGGATCAGTCACAACTGTACACAATCCTGATGTTCTATGTCTCAGTCATTTATTTGGATGAAGGAGTTTGCTTTCAATTCAATTGCTAAAACAAAATTATATGCAGATTATGTCAGCTTGGAGTGACCACACTGATAGAGAAAGCAAAACAAAAGCAAGAAACCCTTAGGTGATTACTTTCCTGAGTTAAAAAAAAAAAAAAAAGTAAATAACAACATAGAAACAAAAGTCTATATTCCCCAATGTGATTTCAGGAACGAGGGGAAAAAATGTGGCTCACTAAACCCTGTCTGTTCTGAAGGCAGGCACTTTGGAAATAGCACGAACATGTTTTAGAATTGTTAATATTGTTTCAACTGATGTATGACTTTTTTTTTTTAAGATTTTATTTATTTGTCAGAGAGAACCCAAGCAGGGGAGCAGCAGGCAGAGGGAGAAGCAGGCTCCCCACTGAGCAGGGAACCCAATGTGGGACTCGATCCCACGACCCTGAGATCATGACCTGAGCAGCAGGCAGACACTTAACCAACTGAGCCCCCCAGGTGCCCCAATGTATCACTGTTTTTAATGTACCGGAAAACAATGCATTCACTGATGTTCTCATAAAGAAAGTTTATTTTTTTAATTCTCTATCTTAGTAAGTATCATTATAAGGATTTTTGATACTTGGTATATGCTTTTTTTTCCCATTAGTCATTTAAAGATTTGGAATTTTGAATAACTCTTTGCATTGGCTCTTCTTGTGACTAAAAAAAAAAAAAGAAAAGAAAAAGAAAATAAATTATATGAATGATCTCCTGGCTGAAAAAAAAATATTCTGGCATGTCTGTGTGGCAGCATTTATGAACTCTGTATTGATTACTTGCCACTCAGAGATTCTTTGAGTCTGTGGCTTTGTCACCAAAATCCTGGCTACAACAAAAGAGAGCAAAGAAGGAAGGAAGGAAAGGAAAGAGAGAGGGAAGGAGGGAAGGGAATAAAGAAAGAAAAAATTTAAAGAAGGTTCCTCTTCATCACTCAGCCAGAATGTTGAAATACGCTACAGTCTGTTTATCCTCAGAAATGTGATGACACTTCATTAAAGTGAGGTTCACAGCCAAAGCTCTGATTTTCAAAGTAAAATATAAACTTGAAGTGAATCTGTGATCCAGCATACCAGACGTAGCCCCTGGCTTGAATCACCAGCAGACTGGCTGTCTGATAGCCCCACAGTATGATGGTAAACCTGTGGACTTGCCACTTTAAGGGTCCACACGGTCAAGTATCAGCTGTATCCAGCCCCCTGCCCTTATCACCTGTAATCCAACCCAACAGAAGAATCTAGTAACCGGACAGTATGCAGAGACAGGTCCTGAGTTTGTCTGCTAACGGTTCTTATTTACATAAGAGAGAGAAGGGACGAATGGGCAATTATGAGTGACGTGTGATCGGAAAAGTCTCGGAGAGGATGAGATGGGCCCAGAGCGGAGGAGGCTGGCCGAGAAGCGCTGACCGCGGCCTGGGCGCGGGGGGAGCCGGATCGTGCACGGAGCCCGCTGCCCGGCCCGCGGGGAACGCAGAAGGCCCTGCCCCGCCGGCCAGCGGGGGCCAGCCTGTCAGGGGCCTTGAGACGTAAGTGAATGCGCCTCTGGCACGACGGAAAATGAAGGGTTTTCATTCAGAAAAGTCACATAAGCTGAACGTTTTTTCTGAAAAATGAACAAGGCGAAGGTAGGAATCTTAGGCAGAAAGCACTAAGAAAAGGAACTCCGAGCCCAGAAATAAAACTGAAGCTGTAGGAGAGAAATGCGGGAAAGCCAGAGCGAAGTGGTGGCAGAAGAAATGGGGAGGGGAATTAAAAAAAAGAGGAAAGAGGGATTTGAAAAGCCCTGTGAGGAGGCCGTGTACGAGAGTCAGCATATCTGTTGCCGTCCTGTCGGGACAAGGCCCTGCTAAGTGCTGGGAAATCAGTGTTCAGACAGAGTCTCGGGGGGCCCTGCGCAGTGGGGCCTGGCGGAGGAGGTAGCAGGTCTGTCAGTGGTGGCGCTGACTTGCCGGCCCTCCCCCGGGCCCAGGGGCCGGTGCTGTCCAGGTGGAGGGCGGAGCGCCTCACGCACGCGCCTCATTCCTCGTGCTTTGCTCGACTGCACGTCATCCACAGTGAGGTTCTTACAAGGAAAAGGTTGGTGGCAACTCTACAGTTAGCTGGTCTATTAGCTCTTTTTCCAACAGCATATACTCGCTTTGTATCTGTCCATTATAGTTTGGTAATTCTTGCAATACTTCAGACTTTTTTATTTTACTGTATTTGTTACGGATCTGTGATCAGTGATTTTTGGTGTCACTAGAGTAATTGTTTTGGGGTGCCACAAACAGCACCCATTTAAGACATCAGACTAATCTGTAAACACTGCATGTGTTCCACCTGCTCCATCAACCCGCCCCGAGCCCATTTCTCTCCTTTCATTGGGCCTCCCTAGTCCCTGAGACACAACAGTGTTGAAATTGGACAGGTTAATAACCTTACAATGGCCTCTAAGTGTTCAAGTGAAAAGAAGAATGGCACATCTCTCACTCCCAACAAGACCTAGAAATGACTAAGCTCAGTGAGGAAGGCGTGTTGATAGTGGAGAGTGGCCAAGAGCAAGGCTCTTGTGCCAGATAGTTAGCCAAGTTGTGGATGCAGAGAGAAAGTTCTTGAAGGGTATTACAGGTGCTACTCCAGTGAGCGCACGAATGAGAACAGAGCGAAACAACAGCAACAGCCTGGGTGGCTCAGTCAGTTAAGTGTCCAATTCTTGATTTCAACTCAGGCCATGATGTCAGGGTCATGAGATCCAGCTCCGTGTCGGGCTCTGTGGTCTGCGTGGCATCTTCTTCAGATTCTCTCTCTCCCTCTCCCCCTTCCTACCCCTTCTTTTTTTCTCTCTAAAAAAAAAAAAAAAAAAAAAAAAANGCCAAACAGCCTTATTGCTGATAGGGAGAACATTCTAGTGGTCTGGGTAGAAGATCAAACCAGCCACAATGTTCCCTTAAACCAAACCCTAATCCAGAGCAAGACTCTACCTCTCTTCAGTTTTGCAAAGGCTGGGAAAGGAAAAGAAGCTGCAGAAGGAAAATTTGAAGCTAGCAGAGGCTGGTTCATGAGGTTTAAGAAAACAAGCTGTCTTCATGACGTAAAAATGCAAGGGGAAGCATTAAGTGCTGATGTAGAAGCTACAGTGAGTTCTCCAGAAGGTCTAGCTGAAACCATTAGTGAAGGCAAGTTACACTAGACAAAAGATTTCGATGTAGATGGAGGAGCCTTCTGTAGGGAGAAGGTGCCACCTAGAATTCTCCTAGCTAGAGAGGAGAGGTCTCTGCCTGGCTTCAAAGGACAGGATGACCCTCTTGTTAGGGGCTTGTGCAGCTGGTGACTGTAAGTTGAGCCAGGGCTCATGTACCATTCTGAAAACCCTGGGGCCCTTATGAATTATGCTCAATGTGGCCCTGTATTCTATAAATGCAGCCACAAAGCCTGGATGACAGCGCATTTGTTTACAACATGAATATTACTGCATATTTTAAGTCCACTGTTTAGACCTACTACTCAAAAAAAAGATACAATTCAAAACGTTATTGCTCATGGAGAATGCACCTGGGCCCCCAAGAGCTCTGACGGAGATGTCCAGTGAGAATAATGTTCTCATGCCTGCTAGTACATTTACTCTGCAGTCCATGGATCGAGGAGTCATTTCAGTTCTCAAGTCTTACTGCTTAAGAAATGATTTCATAAAGGTGTAGCTTCCATTGACCATGATTCCTCTGATGTGTCTGGGCAAAGTAAAGAGAAAACCTTCTAGAAAGGATTCACCTGTCCAGAAGCCAGTAAAAACATTCATGATTTGTGGAGGTGGTCAAAATATCCACATTAAAAACGGTTTCACAGCATGGATCCCCACCCTCTGGGATGACTCTCAGGGATTCAGGGCATTAGTGGAAGCAGCTGCATCGGGGTGGAAACAGCGAGGGAACGAGGCTCAGAAGTGGAGCCTGGAGAGGGGGCCGATGGGCGGCGGTCCCGTGATCCGACTGGGAGGAGGAGGACTTGCTGCTCGTGGAGGCGCAGGGACCGGGGCTCCTCGGGCCGGAGTCTCCTGGGGGAGGGGCCGTGGAGACGGTGGAGACGACAGAGGCTGCGAACGTGAGGTCCCTGTGTGGACAGATGCGCAGAGCAGCGGAGGCTCTGAGAGGAGGGACTCCAGCCTGGAGAGGAGCTCTCCTGCGGGTAGAACGCTCTCACACGGCCTCCCTCCGGTGCTGCAGGGCGCTCGCTCCCGGGGGGGAGAGTGCTCCACGCAGCCGACTGCACGGTCGTCTTGTCTCGGGAACTCGCCGAGGCCGCCCCAGCCTCCAGCAGCCAGCGCCCCGACCCTGCAGCAGACCCGGGCAGACACTCCGCCGCAGAGAGCGCGGGACCTGCTGTGAGCTCAGGTGATGGTTAGTATTTATTAGGAAGGGATGCACATTGTGGGTTTTTTTTTTTAAGGTAATCCTGTTGCACACGTATTAGTTTACAGTATAGCATAGACGTGCACTTAGCTCTGGGAAACCAGAACGTTCATTGGACGTGCTCTGTTGCAACATCCCCTTTACTGTGCTGGCCTGGAACCAAGCCTGCCCCGGCTCCGAGGTATGCCTGGATTCCTGGAGAGCCAGGGCTCGGAGCTGCTGCTGGGGAGGAAACAGAAAGGCAGTGCGGAGAAGGGGAACTAGTACCCCAGTCTTCAGGTGTGTTTAGATCTTGACACAGCAGGATGACTTGCGATTATTTCGTTATGGGAGACGTAGTGATTGAAGAAGAATCGATGATAACTAAGTTTCCAAACTTGGAGAATGACTGTGATCTCAGGAAATAAAGACCTCTCGGAGGGTGCTGTAGTTCTCAGGGGCGATCGTGACTTCCGGGACAGCCATGTGGCAGGCGAGCGATGCCAACCCAGAAGCAGGGCTGTGGCTACTGGGAGGGCTCGGAGACAGGTGGAGCCTCACTGAGACATTCCCAAACTCTGGCATGCCCGCTTCCCCCCTTAGCACTGCAGTTCAGCACAGCTGGTCCCTGCTGTTTCTACCTGTTTATAGCGTCATCTTTATCAGGTTTGTAGTTCGCTTTGCTTTCTCTTCATATTTTCGTCAGCAGCACCAGTGGAAGCATTTGTTCATAAATAAGTGAAGTTTTTAATCACCATCCAAGAATGATTTCATATGCAGCACTAAGTAGAGCACCAGCCTTATGAAGAAACCAGGTAGTTCCCTTCGTTTACTTTATTTCCATCTCAAATCTCTTTCTTTCTCTCTCCCATAAATGCATAAAATATATATGAGGTGTGTGTATATCTGTGTACATACACATACATGTACCGTATATGTGTGTGTGAGCGTGTGTGTGTGTGTGTGTATCTCTCATGATAGGGTAATTGGCGCATTTCATACATCTTCAGGGTCCAGAAGAATGAGAAAAACATGATGAAAATAAAGTTGAAGAGGAAATGCAGACATTCGACAGTATGCATCCATCCATGAACACGCAGCAGGGCTGTGCTGAGTCCTGGGCATCCAGTGGTTAATGGAACAGAGGGTTGTGTTCTCATGGTGCTTCCATTTCATTCATCATGCCTTCAGCAGAGTTGCGTTCTACACGTCCGCCGTGAGCAAGGCGTCCTGTTAGCAGAGAGGTAGAGAGTAGACACGTGCCACGGGCAACGTATCGTTAGCGGAGACAGTGGAGCCGGGAAGAAGGCGGCTCCGGTGCTCTCTCTGTCGGGGGGATCCGACCTGCTCTAGGTGATCACAGGAGGTGTTTCCGATGAAGGGACGTGCAAGCTGACACCCAAAGAACGACTTACCCAGTAGATGAATCGTGGCGAGAATACTTGAGGCAGATAAACAGCAAGTGCTGGAGAGAGAGCGTGCGTCAGGTGAGGAGATCAGAGCAGATGTTTAGCTTCTCCCCTATAAGTTACATTGAACAAAATACGAGATTATTTGCTGTTTTAAGCTGATAAATGTATTTTATGGTGAGGATGTTAAGTGTTTCGGGTGTTACTCATGATCCCGGTTATTTGGGCGAGGGCACACGGGGGTGGGATTTGGTTAAACTGGACACATCTTCGCTGAGCCAAAGGACTCTGTGAAACACTTCCACTGTATTTAAGAGACAACAAAAATGCTTCGGCGGCTTTCTCTAAGTCCCCGCTGCCCTCTACCTGTTTTCTGATGTAAAAAGATCAAGGCTCCGCCTGCTACCAAAACCAGACCCCCCAGGAAAATGCTCGAGTTACATCCTCCCTTCCTGACCCGACTTACGACATAGTACGTGATGTCTCGGCTCTCCTGTAAAACCACACAATTGTGAATTAAACTGAATTTCGTTCTTTAAATAAGCCTCTAAAATTCTGTATCATAATTATTCTCTTAAGCATGTTTAAGTTGTATGGCCAAGGTATCACTGTTACTTTACCAAAGTAAATCATAGTAGATACCAAAAGAATATCATTTTCAAGAGCGAGGAGGTTTTTTGGGGTTTTTGTTTGTTTTGTTTTGTTTCTGTTTTTCAAAAACAGTGACCAGAACACTGCATTTTCTAATTAAAAGTACTGGTCCGGTCACACCTTTATTATGATTTACTTGTCCCTCCTTCTCCGAAGTGTCAGCCAGTCCTATGATACAACCCTTCACGCAGTCAGCCCAGAACTCCGTGCGTCCAAGTCGAGCCTCTCTAGCAACTACCTTTTGCAGAGTCCGACCTCTCCAGGTCATGACCACGGTAGCCTCTCCAGGAAGCAAGATTATTTCTTAACTTTGAAGCTTAGTGGGTCCTCACTGAAGAGCCATCATGCTTTTGCGGGCATCGGCTGGGCTACAAGGTTGTAATGAGTGTGGACCCTTACACCTTGGCTAACCCCTCATGCAGAGCAGCCTTCTGCTAGCCCAGGCGGAAGAATCATTTTACTGCCGTTTTCGCCTCCTGCCTATCCTTGTGTCTTTTTTTCTTTTTTCTTCCAAGTCAGAGAGAGGGAGTGGAAGACTGAGAGAGAGGGAAGGTGTCTCCATGCCCCTTGATCCCACGGTTTTCCTGCCCTATCAGCAGGAGAGTATACCCTGATTTCCATGGCAACCCCATTGCTCCTGCCCTTACCACATTTACACTCCGCTTTCCCGCATATTTAATAGTGTTGACATTATTTTTCTTAGCTCACGTTCACTTGCTGAAAAGCTATTCTTCCCTCCTCCCCACCCCCTTTGTAAGGATCTAACAGTTTTTGGAAAGCTTCAATATTTGACTAGTCTGCAATGCTTATATGGTAAAATTTGCTCTGTGTGGGTTAATAGATTAAGTTGCAATCACTTACATCCTCTTGGAAATGAACAAACAATGACGGGGCTCCTCTTCATAGAGTTAGGGGAGGTGGGCCTGAATAGAGCTGCCGACATAGAAACAGTTTTCCTGAAACAACATTCTCACAACTGCTGTGATCAAGATGCTTGAAATCACAGAAGTATGCAAGTATCTCAAAGAAAAAGAGATGTGAATGCTCTATCCCAGAACTTTGAGAATATCCACCTGCCAATTGCAAGGAATTGGCATGCAATTTCCTAGCAATGCCAGAGATTGATCCCAGTGACCTTTCTGGAGGTAGAAAAAAACTCAACATCCCAGACACCAGTCATTTTTAATAAAGGCAAAGTTATTAAAGAATCATAATCAGCTTCAAGATTAAATATTTAAACTATGTGGGTTAATTAATTTTCCCATCAGTCTTCCTCTTTCTCTCTGCGAACGTGTGTGTTTTATTTTCCGTTTTTATTTCTTCATCCTTGAAATGAGAATGTTGAACTTGCCTTTGAATCCTGGAGTTTATATGGAGATTAGTCAGTCAGAACTGGGCTCTCTTACGATGCTGTGTGGATGTGTGTAGGTGTGGGTGTGTGCGTTCGTGTCGGGAAGCAATCGTTCTTACCGTTCGCTTATACACAAATAACTGATTGTATCAATTCTCTTCAATGTGTAGGACTTTTTAAAATCATCCTTGAAATATAAATGGGTACTTTTCGTGGGGCAACATGATGACGTCCGTGTCACCAAATGTTAGTATTGTCCTTGGACAGCCGAGGGCAGCCAATGGGAGATCAAGAAGCTGGGTGGTAGGACCCTGAGGGGAATAAGCAAAATCGGGTGCTTCCTGGACAGTTTGCACTGGCTCAGTAGTAAACAGTCGTGGGGCTAAGACAAAGATGACAGGAAAATCACCTACTCCCTGTCTGTGGAGGGTTTTTATTTCTCTAGTTAAGTAGTCAGTTAGTTCACTAGTTAGCTAGCTCTTTAGTGTAAGCCTAGCCTGCTGAGAAGTGCAGACAGGCATGATTCGGGGGCACAGATTTTTGGAAGTTATAACAGCCCAGTTAGACCATCCGTATGCCTGCTGAGGGTGACAAAATGGAGCAATCAAAAATCAATAAATAAAACAAACTTCCCAGTAGTGATGTGTAAATATGGAAAATAAAAGCAATACAGAAAAAGAGATTTCCTGCAAAGAAGTAAGAAATATAGTCTATTTCTTTTGTTTATGTTAGCCAGAAGGAGAAGTTAAATTTTCATATGAAAACCAAACTTGAATTCTACAAAGATGTCTGGATAGTAAACACTTGGCTTGATTTAATTAAAGGTTAGCTCTAAAACACTCAAAATCATCATCTATAAAATGAAGAAAAATCATAGTATTACATCATAGGACTATGTACATGATTAAATGAATTGTTATTTTTTAACATATTTCAGAATTCCAGTACATAATGTTAAATAGGTATATAAATACATTATCGCTAGCTTATAAAACCACACATTAAAGAGAATATCTAAAATCGACAGAGATACCAGGTAACTTGATGCTGACCTAATTGAAAGATACCCCATCCCTAAGATGTAACAAAATCTCAGGAAGATTTAAATTTGATGGTGTTGATGATACTGATGATGAGAACTAGAATGATAGTCATCATTTATTGAGTACCTCTCGAGGGCTCAGTCTGTGCCCGGAATCCTTATATATGTAATCACTTGTTCTGAAAAAAACAAATGAAGAATCCCACTGCAGATGGCATTGGCTGAGTGATCTCAAGGTCTAAAGCACCACTGTAAACATTATTATTGGGAACACTTCACCTCCAGTGAAGCATCTGCCCTGAAGGCACCCAGTGCTATTGGAGAGACATAATATGGACTGGGAGAAGTTGACTATTCAGGGAAACATTTGCAGCTGCTCTGAACTTCTGTAGCCGCCTCCCTTTGACTGTTTTCAGATGTAAATAACATATAAGATCAACCCAGGGAAAAAACCTGTCTTAACATGTCCGTTTGAAATCTAAATCAAAAGGATAGAATCTCACACCCACTTAACTGCTAAACTCACAAGAGCCATTTGTCTCAGCATTTACATAATATTTTGGTAACGCATTATTTCAGCTTTAAATTTTTACCTGAAGAGATACGGAATTCTGAAACTGGAGGCTTTGCTTTCTATAGGTCAGTGCACATGGCCATTATCCAAACATGCAGTGATCTCATCTGTTAACGAATTGAGAGCAATTTCTCATTTTTAAAATAACGCAAATAATTCACTATAAATCACTAAGCTAATTCATAGTATTTTTCAGCTAAATAATGCAGTCTTGAGGAATGCTGAAATATAGACATATATGAAACATGCAAAAGAAGATCACAGCATTTTTAGTGTATATCGTGCTTCTTGGAAAACAAAAAATAAAACATACCCCAGATTCTGGACTCATAGTGTTCCGTTATTAAATAGCTTGGTCGTTATCTACCTCAGACTTCACTGAGGGCATGGGTTTCAAAGCTTCAACTATTTCTGTATCATTTTATGTTATTAACATTAATGGGTTGGGGGTTTTTTGGGTTTTTTTTAAAGATTTTTATTTATTTATTTGACAGAGAGAGAGATCACAAGTAGGCAGAGAGGCAGGCAGAGAGAGGAGGGGAAGCAAGCTCCCTGCTGAGCAGAGAGCCTGATGCAGGACTCAATCCCAGGACCTTGAGATCATGACCTGAGCCGAATAGCAGAGGCTTAACCCACTGAGCCACCCAGGCACCCAATAGGTTGTTTTATTTTTAATGTTTTCAATCAATCAGTGATTAAAAGTCATAACTAAATAAAATTAAGAACCAGAATCAAGTCATCATTTGAAAAGAGTAAAAATGTAATAATAAAGCTTGCCACTTACTCTCCTGCAGACTGAACTACTTGTGCAGGTTATGAAAATACTAATTATGACTGCATTTTTGCATCTGATCAATATGCAGTTTATCCAAAGAAGTGGCAGATGACATCTGGCCAAGGGCAAAGAAAAACATTTCTTGGTGTTTAGAATTTCTAAAAATAGCTATTAAAAAAAAAACTCAATCACTGGTTTTGATTTTAAAAAGAGGGCATTTGTGATGTTCTTTATTGTTGTTTCAAGTTTTTATTTAAGTTCTAGTTAGTTAACATATAGGGTCATATTGGTCTCAGGAACAGAATTTAGTGATGCAGTGTAACACCCAGTGCTCATCACAAATGCCCTCTTCAAATGTTTGATTGTAGAGCAGTCTATGTCTTCCACTCTAGAACATAAGAAACAGAGGATGTAAATATTCCTAGAGACATGATTTCCCTGATGGCCAGAGAATCTGGCATTTCTTCCTGTGTGTTGATGCTTCCTACTCAGAAGACTCTACCAGTGCTCTTTTTAGCATGGCATTTACACCCTTCTGTTTTATAAATGCTGGCTGACCTGTTTGTTCCTTGTAAACCATAACACCGTACCTAGTATTTCCTTCCTACCTCCCTCTCTTCCTTCCTTCCTCCCTTGCTCCCTCCCTTCTTTCCTTCCTCCCTCCCTGTCTTCCCTGCCTCCCTCCAGAAGCGTGTTCTTGTAGACCTCTAACCCAGACCTCTACCTCATTCCTAACGTCTATGTAATACTGTGTTGTGCATTCCCTTCTTTTTGCCCATTCCTTCTTCCATTGAAAGACTCTCTAACTCTAGGCTGACCCAATGTCTGAATGTAGTGTCCTACAATCTAAGAATCTAAAATTTAACTGCCTGTAGAAAACAACTTTACTTAGGAAACATTTATTGAGAGCCAACTCTGTGCCAAATACTCTGCCAGGTACTGAAGATACAACCTGGACGAGACAGACGGAAATCCCTGTCTCTTGGAGTGGATATTTGATCAGGTTGCTTAAAGGGCTCAAACTTTGAGCCGACTCTTATTTCTATTGTCCATGGTGTTTGTTTCTGAGCTCAACTTAGAGCACTTTAAAAAAGTATAAAGTATTTTTAAGTCGTAGCACCCATGTGCTTTGGAAACTACTTTTCTCTTTATGGTCTGTCAATTAAATTAATAAAACTGAGGATTTCTATTAACTGTGTCTTAAATAGAATGTTGTAAGCTTAGAAGTAAATAAGATACTCTGTGTGTGTGCATGTTTATATATTTAAAAACAATTTTTGTAGGAAGTTCTTTTTTAATTTGTGTGTAATGTTGGGTATATTATTTAACTTTTACTAAATATAATTTTCTTATCTGAAAATGTAGATGACAGACTCTATTTAATAGTTCTATTATGATGATCAGAAATATGAAAAATGCCCAGTAACCAGCCACTTAGTACTCCCAAAAATCTACACAGATGTGGAATCGAGGGACTACAGTTAACAAAGGAACTTGCACAAGGGTGCCTAGCTAGGAAGTAGCAGTTCTGAGCTCCGCATCTTGCTGTATCTCATCTGTCCTCCCACAGTCGAACGCTGACGTCTGCTAACTTTTACACATTAAACTGCTGTCTGTTCATTTAATTTAGACTGAAAAATCTTTTTAAAAATTGTTCACATTTCCACTTACGTATTACCTTGCAAAACGCTGTGTTCGCATCTTAGGTTTTTCAGTTTGGTTTTGTTCTGTTTCGTTTTTAAAAAGCTCAGTTACAGGGGCACCTGGGAGGCTCAGGTGTTAAGCAGCTGCCTTCGGCTCAGGTCATGACCCCAGGGTCCTCGGATCGAGTCCCGCATCTGGCTCCCTGCTCAGCAGGGAGTCTGCTTCTCCCTCTCCCTCTGCCCTTCCTTACCGCTTCTGCTCTCAATCTCTCTCTCAAACAAATAAATAAAATCTTTAAAAAATAAATGCAGAGCACAGTTACAGACTTTGTATGTCCTCCGTGGACGTCCAGCCGTTCTCATCTCTGCTCCGATGGCGACTGCCAGTCTGTTGTGTGACTTCCTCAGTCCCTGGAGTGGCTGGGTGGCCACTGTCACTGCTCTCGTGGGCGTTGCCTTCCTCCCTCTTCTTGCTGAGTTTCTTAGGTTTTATCCTCCCCGAGGAGTTGGGCGGGGGGGATTCTTTTCTTGTCTTGCTTCTCCCACTTTCCTTACGTTAGTTGAAGGTAAGTTTTCCTTACCAGAGTTTTGGCTAGGAGCCTTGAACTTGAAGATTTTGGAAACCAAATTCTAGAGGCCTGAAGTAGTCAAAACTAATCAGCTGCTGACTTGTGAACCCCGTGAACGTCAGATAGCGCTGGTTTCTTGTCCCTAATGTTGCATCTTCTGGTTTGAAGTCTTCAGTCGATACCAGCGCCCTCTGGAGGAGGGGCACGCAGACTCTTTTAAGAAATGACCTGAAAGACTGACCCCTTTGGCATTTCAGTTCTCCTGATCAAATCTCTAGCTCCCCAAAGAAGCCAGTCTCCCCGGCGTGTCTGGATGTCTGTATCAGCCGCCCCTGCTGCCTGATGAGCTGGTTTTTCACTGTCTCTTTCCCATCCTGACTCTCTGTTTACTCACACCTGCTGCTCAGGACTTACTTCATCTGTGGAACTGCCCCCAAGCCCCAAAGACTTGTGAGGCACTTGACCTTGGTTCATCCAGGACCCCCAGTGTGCCCTCCTAGTAAGACTTTTCACTTCCCATTACCACTGCCTTTCTCCACCTGGCTGGACTACACCCCTAAGGGCAAGGGAGCGTCTGATTCTCACTGTGCCTCTAGTTCACTGTGGACCACGGAGCCTAACAACAAGGCAGGACTGCAGTAAATATGTTGAGTCAATTAAACTGTTTGTCTTTAATGTGCAAATAGTTCTGTTGTATATGGTCATGATGCCAGACTTGTGGGCTTCCTAGATGCACTCAGAATGTGTATTAAAGGTGTTTAAAATTTGATAATGTAAGCACCCTCTCGTTTGCGAGATACTGCTTCTTACTAAAATTTAATTTGTTGAAATGCTTAGAGCTGATAAGGACTTTTAAAGTTTATTTTATTCTGCATAAAATGCAGTATCCGAGAGATAGAAGAATAGCATTTTCCTGTTAACATAGTTTATGTTCTAAAATAACTATCATTTATAGTTTCTAGCATACTTATTACTTTATTATTTTCTGGAAAAATAAAATAAAAATAAGCCCTGGGAACACAGTGAGAGGCTTTCCGGTGATGTGTGAAAGGGCACCTAAAGGTAGTTATTAACCTGCCTTGGAAGACAGCATCCCTTTGAAAAGCTGGTAAAAAGCTAGGCTCTCTCTTTGCTCCAGAAAAAGGCCCAGATGCACATATGCTCACCGATTTTGCCCACCATTTTAGGACTCTTGTATTTCACTCCAAAAAAGTAGGTTAAGAAACCCTAAACTAAGATCAGCCTGGAAAGACTATCGACTCAGCCCACCGAGAGGCAGGACAAGTGGAGGGACCATGTATTTAAGATGGTCAGGGAGCATGTGCTTCAGGAAAGCAGAACCACGCGCTTTCTGAACCTCGCTGAAATACTCCCTAACTTGAATGCTCCCTGGCACGATGACTGGAATTGTCTGGAATCCAAACACGTGGCTCCTTCATTCGTCCGCACGTTCAGCAGGTGACTCTGCTAGGGACTGAGGGCTGGGGGGAGGGGCGGTGGTAGCCGCATTACTGCTCCTGTGGACAAGGCAGCACCTTGCGTTCCCCACATTCCAGAAATAAGGAAATACCATTCTAGAAATAAGGAAAATGAATCCACCTGTGTAGATGTTTCTGCAAACATGACACCGATTTTATACCCAGCAGCCATTTTTCATTTATCATTCCTGTTGCTATTATGTGGAAATAAAGTTTTTAATGAACTTTAGAACCATAAAATATAATTTCATTATATGAGTGTTAGGTGACTATAATGAAAATTATTAATGTGATGTATAAACTGTGCAATCAATAGTGTGAGGTTATGGTTTAAAGCATCCGAACAGTGCCCGAGATAGAATGAATATTTTTATAGAAATTTAATGGAAACTGTGGCATCTCTTCATTTACCTGAGGTTTTGTTTGTATGCACATAGGGAAGCCTCAGATTAAGACAACAGCTTCCCCTGAGCTGCAGTAGAGCTCAGGTGGAGGCAGAGGGAATTTTCATCCTCTGTGCCATTCACTGAGGCTCAGACTTGAGTCTGTTTCCGTAGTAACGTGGAACAGCTCCACCGTGAGACACCAAGGGGAGACTTTGATCAAATCAACGTGGACCTAATTGCAGCCTTGAGGAAACTGCAGTGAGAACCCAGGAAAACTTTTTGTGTGTAGTCTGTCAGAAAACCAGAGCGAATGTGCACAGACTCAATGGCCACCTTGGAAATGAGGGTAGAGCCCTGTGTGCATGGAATGCCGTTAGCTGTCGTCCTTGGCGGTGACACTGGACGCTGATTCTGGCGCACGTGCAGGTGTGGCTGAAAGTCTGGTTTGTGAACAACAGGCCCTTTCACTCACACATGTCATGACGATTCTTCGGCTTTGCAGCTGCAACTGCTACTCGCAGAACGTGCTGCTGATCAAAGGATGTCCGTTTCGATGTGAAGTCAGTCCCGAATCTTTGCCCAGAAGAGCACCCAGTTCCTGCGTTTGCTGAGTCCGCTGGGTCTTTCTGGGTTGGGTCCTCCTAACTTCCTCACGGCTGCATCATACTGTTTGCCGGTGTAGACAGAGCTTCCTCCCGAGGCCACCTGTCCTCCTTTCCACCCTTCATTCATCCCAAAACAGTCAAGACTTGTGTTTTCAGGAATAGCACTTAAACTCTGGGCATTTATTTTCTCTTCCACCGTCCGTTCATTCAGAAAGTCTTTACTGAAGGGCGCCTGGGTGGCTCAGTAGGTTAAAGCCTCTGCTTTCGGCTCAGGTCATGATCTCAGGGTCCTGGGATCAAGGCCCNCGCCGGGGCACTGCCTCCGGGGCCCGGGAGCAAGGCCCCCATTGGGCCCCCCCCCCAGCCGGGAGCCTGCTTCCCCCCCCCCCCCGCCTGCCTCTCTGCCTCCTTGTGATCTCTCTCCCTCTGTGAAATAAATAAATAAAATCTTAAAAAAAAAAAAAAAGAAAGTCTTTACTGGAGACCCTCTTTCTTTCCGTGTGCCGCGTGTGAAAGACGGAGCAGGAGGGAGGCAACAGCTTCCATGCACCCCCGTTTTTCGAGTACTCCAAATTTGCTGTTTGATTTTATTATTTTTAAAGGTTTTTTTTGTTTTGTATTGTTTTTTAGAGAGAGAGATAGAGCGGGGCGGGGGGTGGGGGAAGGAAACAGGAAGAGGGACAAACAGACTTGATGCTGGGAGCTTGATGCAGGGCTCAGTCCCACAACCCTGAGATCATGACCTGAGCCAAAACCAAGACTGTGCCACCCAGGCGCCCCCTGGTATTTGATTTTAAAGATAACCTACGAGGCTGGTTACTAGAGTCACTCAGGAAACTAGCGGTGCTCTCTGCAACGAGATCATACCATGTGACAATCACACCATTTGAGTGTGACCCTAACTTCAGGTATCAGAGACCTTCTAGGTTGTTTGGGTGTGAGTACAACATTAATCTTTTGCTACTCCAGTTTTTAAGCAGTGTTTTTTTTTTCCCAATCCATTCTTCCAGAAGTGATACCACAAGTTTTTCTTTATATTGACACCCTCTACTTTCTACATCTTTCATCTCCTGTATTCAAGTGTGCGTTTCTTAAGGGCAACGGCAACGTTTATGTCTCTGTTTTCCTTGCTCAACCTTCCCCAGACCCTAGCATATATACAGCAGGTGCACAATAAATTTCTTGCTGTTCCGTGACTACAGGAGTATGTTCCTGCATTGATCCTGCAGGGCCTCTGCACTTGCTGCTCCTTCTGCTGAGACACGTGTCCCGTGGGTACCCCCGTGGCTCACTCCCTCACCCCTGCCTCGGCTGGAAGATCAGCTCCTCAGAGAGGCTTATCCTAACCACCCTTCTTGCATTAGAAATTGCACAGCTCTCCACTGCTGCCCACACTTCTGGTTCTTCTTACTCTGATTTATCATTCTTCCTAACATTTTTCACCATCTGGCCTATTTGTTTATCGTCGGTCTTCAACCACCAAAAGCTCTGTGAAGGTGGAAACCTCTTAGTCACTGTTTTATGCCCAATGCCTGGAGCAGTTCCTGGGACCTAGCGGATCACTCAGTAGATGTTTGCTGAGAGGACGAATGGATTAACTGTTACAAATCCATGCAGCTCGTGTGCTGCCTGACGGAGCACAGAGATGCGACTGTCTGTTACAGGACACTGGCGGTACGCGAGGAGGCCAGCCGAGCCGCTCCTGGAAGTGTCCCTTCGAGAGGATGACACAGCGCACGGTGGCAAGAACGTTTTTGACAACCACTGACCTGATGTGATGCATTAATTATGTAACTGCAGAGAGAGAGGAATGAATCAGCTCATTTCAGGTCTAACACTTGAACCTTTGGTAGGTTCCAGAATTCTACTCTATTGTCTTCATTTTCTTTACTTAGTGGGACAGTTGCTTTGGCAATTGCAGGCCGATGCCGAGCACGTCCTGCTACGCCAGAGTAAATCATTGCTCTTACTAGTTTCCCTCCCAGGTGGCCCAATTACTTCCCTCCCTGTTGGAGCCTCACTGCCAACAAAGGTGCGCAAATCCTGTGTGACAATTAGATGCCGGCAAATTTTCAGTGAAGACATTCACCCACAAGGTCAGAGCTAGGGGGCCATCCTCAGCTCCTCTGTCCTCACCCCCAAAATCCAAGCATTCAAAATGATAAGTCAGCTCTGTCCTGAAAACTGTCCTCTCTTAATTCCCACTGATATTAAATGAGTTTAGGCCACCATCACCTCTTGAGATCCGTGCGTTGCCTTCTCTCTGGTTCTCCTGCCTCTGGTCTGGCTCTTCTCCAGTGCATTCTCCTAACAACACAAAAATAAATGCAGATCTGTATCAGCTCCTCTTCATCTTCAGAGCAAAGTCAGATTCTTCAGCATGGCATGAGGCAACATTCACGCACAGACACCTGCTCATTCCCCAGCTCCCCAACTTCTCCCAACCCCTTTGATCTCCAGTCACCTTGAGTTACCTAGAAAGTCCCTGAAGAAGTTACCTTCTTCCCTGACTCTGAAATTTGTACACGTTATTCTTATACTTTGTAAAATTTCTCTCCCTCTTTTAGTGGGGTTTATTCCCGTTTTTGGTTTCATCTTGAAGACTGTCATAGCCAGAGAGTTTTCCTGATCCGCTGAGACTGAATTAGGCATCTTTTATCTGTGCGTATTTGTCATACTGTGGTCATCCTTATCTTAGGGTTTAAAATGCAGAGTGCTGAAATGCTTTTCTTCCTTTGCTCTTTCCCCACCGGCCTACAAATATACCTTCTGTGCTTAGCACGCTGCTCAGTACACAGTAGATGTTCAGCATTATTTGTTGAATGAGTTCGTTCTTTATTTTTCTTTTAAGATTTTATTTATTTGACACAGAGAGAGAGATCACAAGTAGGCAGAGAGGCAGGTGGAGAGAGAGGAGGAAGCAGGCTCCCCGCTGAGTAGGGAACCCAATGCGGGGCTCGATCCCAGGACCCTGAGATCATAACCTGAGCCGAAGGCAGAGGCTTTAACCCACTGAGCCACCCAGGCGCCCTGAATGAGTTCATTCTTAACTGCAATGCCAGTGTGTTTATATGCATGGGGATGATCCAGGGTAAGTATCCATATTACATCTGCTTAGAAGTCAGTTTTGGAAGTTCACAGATCCTTCAAGGCAATTAGAGGCTTTAGAATATGTACCTGTGTGATTTTGAAGTAAAACATTTCTTTATTTCAAAGCAGAGTTGTATCCATTACATGTTGACCAAGAATTCTATTCCATCGTAAAAAAAAGAGAGTTATATGTGTTCATATGAATATGAAATAAGGTCTATTTAAGGTAGTGGCTGGTGCTTTCAGCAGGTGTGAAGCAAACATAATTTTTAACCTCCTCGAATGCAATTAAATAGTGTGGGGTAGATCATTGATTAAGATTGCACCTTCACTTAGCCTCTTCCACCTGGCAAGTGTTAATTGTTGGATGTGTGACAGCACCTGAAAATAAAGAAATTAATAAGTATAATACACATTCAGACCTGATACTATGGAATTTTAAGATGACTTCCCCTAAAGTTAGTGTGTGACTTAAAACTGTTAATTCTTTTGTTTATATTTTTGCTGAAAAGTAAATATTTGATCACAGAAATATATCAATTTTTATCTAGCCACTTACATTCTTATATGAACACTTTTTCTAGTCATCGAAGACAAATTAACTTATCACAGTCTACACCTTGAAGATAAACGACAAGTTCCAATTCGTTATTATATAAAATAAGACAATTGAAAATAGAACTTAATAGCTGAGTATTGAGATGATTCTGGAGCAAAACAAGAAAATACAAATATAAAGGGCTAAATATAATTGTAAAATATTTTTAATGTGCATGTATATATCATCAGAAAACAAAACATATAATAATAATAAAGATAATAAGAATACCAAAGAATGAGAAACATATACAACTAATGGCTGATGGAAAAGGGAATGGAAATAAACTCACATAAAATATTTTTTAAGTATTAACAAATCACAGTAATAATAAATAACACATGTAGTGGTTTTTAAAATGTTGTTGAGATGTGATTGACACGTATCACATTGTGAAAGTGTATGGCCTGAGACACCTGCATATTGCAGTATGATTACCGCTGTAGCGTTCACTAACACCTCTGTCACGTCCTGTCGTCACCACCGCCATTTCTCCTCCATGAGGGGAACGACTAAGCAAAGTCTCTTAGCAACTTTGAAATGTACAATACTGAATTGTTGTCTATAGTCTCTATTCCGTGTTTTGTATCTCTAGGAATTACGTATCTGCTGGTGGTAAGTTTGTATCCTTAAACAGCATCTCCCCAATTTTTCCATCCTTCACCCCTGGTAACCGCTGTTTCATTCTCTGTGTTTATGAGTTTGGGTTTTTTTTAGATTGCACATATATGTGACATCATACAGTATTTGTGTTTCTCTGATGACTCTCATTTAGTGTGATGCTTTCAGAGTCCATCCGTGTTGTTCTAGTGGTAGGATTTCTTTTTTCATGGCTGAGTATTATTCTACTGTGTGTGTGTGTGTGTGTGTGTGTGTGTGTGTGTGTGTGTGTGATATAGATATATCTATAGATATAGATATCTCACCTCTTCTTTATCCATTTATCTGCTGTTGGATACTTAGGTTGTTTCCATATCTTAGGTGTTATGAATAATGCTGCAAAAATATGGGAATGCAACTATCTCTTCTCAGTCCTAGTTTTATCTCCTTTCTGTATTCAGGCATACCTCAGAGGTATTGAGGGTTCATTTCCAGACCACCGCTGTAAAGTGGGTCAAATTACTGTTTTGGTTTCCCAGTGCATATGAAAGTTATGTTTCTGCTATGCTGTAGTCTGTGAAGTGTCCGATAGCATTATGTCTGAAAAACAACATACATATCTAAATTTTAAAAGACTTTTATTCTTGAAAAATGCTAACCATCATCTGAGCTTTCAGCAAGTTTTGGGATCTTTTTTCCTGGTGGAGGAGCTTACTCAGTGTTGGTGGCTGCTGACTGGTCAGGTAGTGGCTGCTGAAGGCTGGGGTGGTCGTGGCAGTGACAACAATGAAGTTTTCCCCACTGATTGACTAGTCCCATCTATGAATGTTTCTCTATAGAATGCAAGTCTGGTTGATATCATTTTAGCCACAACAGAAATTCCTTCGAGAATTAGAGTCTTCTTAAACTGTGCCTCTGCTTTATCAACTTAGTTTATGTTGTATTCTAAATCCTTTGTTGTATTTCCACAAATCTCATAGTGTTTTTACGGAGGAGATGCCATCTCAAGAAACCACATTCTCTGCTCATCCCTAAGGAGCAACTCCTCATCTGTTCAGGTGTGATCACGAGACTGCAGCTATTCTGTCCCATCCTCAGGCTCCCTTTCTGATTCTAGTTCTCTTGCTGTTTCTACCTCATCTGTAGCTACTTCACCATAATCTTGAACCCCTTAAAGTCATCGCTGAGGGTTGAACCCCTTAAAGTCATCGCTGAGGTTTGGAATCAACCCCTTCCAAACTCACATTGATGTTGATATGTTGACCGTGAACCCTGAATGTTTTTACTGACATCCAGACAGGTGAATTCTTTCCAGAAGGTTTTCATTTTACTTTGCCCAGACACATCAGAGGAATCATGGTCTATGGCAGCTATAGCCTTATGAAATGTGTTTCTTAAACAGTAAGACTCGAAAGTTGAAACTACATCTCCATCCACGGACTACAGAATGGATGTTGTACTAGTAGGCATGAGAACAACACTCATCTCACTGGACATCTCCGTCAGAGCTCTTGGGTGACCAGGTACACTGTCCCTGAGCAGTAACGTTTTGAATTGTATCTTTTGTCTGAGCAGTTGGTCTCAGTAATGGGCTTAAAATATTCAGTAAATGATGTTATAAACAAATGTGCTGTCATCCAGGCTTTGTGGCTGCATTTACAGAATACAGGGCCACATTGAGCATAATTCATAAGGGCCCCAGGGTTTTCAGAATGGTACTTGAGCCCTGGCTCAACTTACAGTCACCAGCTGCACAAGCCCCTAACAAGAGGGTCATCCTGTCCTTTGAAGCCAGGCAGAGACCTCTCCTCTTTAGCTAGAAGAATTCTAGATGGCACCTTCTCCCTACAGAAGGCTGCTCCATCTACATCAAAAATCTTTTGTCTAGTGTAACTGCCTTCACTAATGATTTTAGCTAGACCTTCTGGAGAACTCACTGTAGCTTCTACATCAGCACTTAATGCTTCCCCTTGCATTTTTAGGTCATGAAGACAACTTCTTTCCTTAAATCTCATGGGCAGTCTCTGCTCACTTCACACTTTTCTTCTTAAGCTTCTTCTCTCTCAGCGTTCACAAAACTGAAGAGAGGTAGAATCTTGCTCTGGATTAGGGTTTGGTTTAAGGGAACGTTGTGGCTGGTTTGATCATCCATCCAGACCACTAGAACTTTCTCCATACTGCAATAAGGCTGCTATATATTTAATTTTTTATCATTTGTACCATTTCATTGAACTAGCTAGCACTTTAAATTTCCTTCGAGAACTCTCCCTTGGCATTCACAACTTAGCCAACTGTTTGGCACAAGAGACCTGGCTTTTGGCTTATCTCAGCCTTCAAAATGCCCTCATCACTGAGCTTAATCATTTCTAGATTTTGGTTGAAAATGAGAGATGTGAAGCTCTTCCTTTCACTTGAACACTTAGAGGCCATTGTGGTGTTATTAATTGGCCTAATTCCAATATTGTCGTGCCTCAGGGAATAGGGAGGCCTGAGGAGAGGGAGAAAAATGGGGGAAGGGCCAGTTGGTAGAGCAGTCAACACCAATGTTAAGGAACCAAGACCAATGTCAAAGATCTTCTTTCCTGTGTTTTCTTCTAGGAGTTTTATAGTATCAGATCTTATCTTTCCATCTTTAATCCACTTTGAGTAAGTTTTTCAATCTGATGTTACATCAGGGTTCAGTTTCACAGTTTGCATGTGGTTATGAGTTTTCCCAACACCATATGTTAAAGAGATTATCCTTTCCCCATTGAGTGTTCCTGCTCCCCTTGTCAAATATTAGCTGACCGTAAATGTGGGAGGTTGTTTCTGGGCTCTTGATTCTGTTCCATTGATCCCTGTGTCTTATGTATGGCAGCACCATACTCTTGAAATTACTTTAGCCCTTTAGTAGTATAGTATGAAATCAGGACGTGTGATGCCATCAGCTTTGTTCTTTCTCATGACTGTTTTGAAGTTTGGGGGTCTTTTGTGGATTTATACAGATTTTAGGATAGTTTTCTTTCTGTGCCTTTGGAAAGTGCCATTGGAATTTTGATAGGAATTGCATGGAATTTATAGATGCCTTTGAGAAGTATGTGCCTTTTTTTTTTAAAAGATTTTATTTATTTATTTGACACACAGAGAGAGATTACAAGTAGGCAGAGAGAGAGGAGAGAGGAGGAAGCAGGCTCCCCGCCGAGCAGAGAGCCCGATGCGGGCCTCGATCCCAGGACCCTGGGATCATGACCTGAGCCGAAGGCAGAGGCTTCAACCCACTGAGCCACCCAGGCGCCCGAAGTATGTGCCTTTTAACAATATTATTTTTTTCTGACCCATAAACACCAGATCTCCTTCCATTTTTTGGTGTCTTCTTCAATTTCTTTCTTCCAAGTCTTGTCATCTTCATTGTATGGCTCTTTCCCTTCCTTGGTTGAATTTATTCCTAAATATTTTGTTATTTTTGAGGTTATTATGAAT
>LNAC01000390.1:1372952-1415057 GCA_002007465.1 Ailurus styani | reverse complement strand
GTGGGTGGGTGGGGGAGAGGCAGAGGGAGAGAGAGTATCTTAAGCAGACTCCACACCTAGCACCAAGCCTGACGTGGAGCTCAGTCTCATGACCCTGAGATGATGGTCTGAGCCAAAATCTAGAGTTGGACACTCAACTGACTGTGCCACGCAGGCACTCCATGAATGTCGCAGTTCTTAAATTTCTTTTGCAGATATTTTGCTGTTAGTACGCAATTGTTAGTGCTACTGATTTCTGTATGTTTATTTTATACATGTGGTACTGATACCTTTATATTGATAGTTTATTGGGAGTTCTTTTGTAGGTTATAATCTTTTAATCTCTGGCTGCTTTTGGAATTCTCTCTTTATCTTTGATTTTCGGCAGTTTTGTTATCATGTGTCTTAGAGAAGGTTTTTTGTGTTGAGATCATTGTCAGCTTCCTGAAGTTTGGTGTCCAGTTCTGCCCCCAGGTTTGTGAAGTTGTCAGCTATTATCTCTTTGAATAAACTTTCTGCCCTCTTTACTGTCTCTTGTTCTGGATCCCTGCTTATTCTAATATTTGTTCTTCTGGTGGAATCCCATAGATCCCGTAGATGTTCTCTTTTCCGCACTTTTTCCCTTTGTTCTCCTCTAAATGGGTTACTTCAGAATTCCTATCCTCTAAATCACCTGTTCTGTCTTCCATTTGCTCTACTCACAGCAGATGCACTCTGTTGCATTTTTCATTTCACTCATTGAATTCTTCAGCTCCAGAATTTCTGTGGGGTTTTTTCATGATTTTGTTCAATTGTCTTTTTGAGTTTTCTTGTAGCTCATTGAGTCTTTCAAAGACAGCTATTCTGAATTCTTCATCAGCTCATAAAATTTCACTCCTTTGAGCTTGGTTATTGGAGAATTATTATCATTAGTGATAATATGCTTCCTTGATGTTTCATGTTCCTTGTATTTTTAACGCTGTTGCCTTTGCATTTGAAATAGCAAAAGGCTCTACCAGTCGCCTTAGGTTAGGGGTATTCTCTTCATTGGTGCGGTTATTATCTGGGTTTTCTGTCTTTGTATGGATACATGCCACTCTTCTTGCTCCCTCTTGTGGCACAATTCTTCAGTTTTTATGTCTTCTTCGGTCCTTACAACATACCAGTCAGGCCACTAGAAACCTCTCTTTTATTTTCCAGAAGGTGGCACTGTACCTCAAATCTGTGGTTTCTCCACAGCCCACAGACCCTGGCCTGCTTCTGAGTGTTCTCCCTGCCTCTCAGCCGCTGCACTCAGGAACGCACCCAAGGGCCCCCTCAGTGTGTGTTCAGCACTTGGGGCCTTGAGGGTGCCTGCAGAGCAGGTAGGGAGATCCTCAGGGGAGGAACTCCCAGGGGCTCAGGGGAGGACTTCCTGCAGAAGTGCTGAGTGCAAACAGCAGGAACTGCGTCCTGTAATGCTCTTTGACATTCTTACCTGCCTCTCGGCCCACCTCCTCCCTGCCGCCAGTCGCGGAGGTCCTGCCCCCGAGTCCGAGTCCAGTGTTGCTGGAGAGAATGGTTGGTGCTCACCGCTCTCCTTTTCCTTGATGGATCGGTCACCGTCACCTGATAGTTCAGCTCTCTGCGTTGTCGCAGTGGCAGGGGTCGACCCTGGGAAGGTCAGTCCCGCCATCCCCTCTGCTTCCACACTCGTATATGTACACACGGTTTTCTCCGGTGGCGTGCGAGGACCTCCCCTCGAGAAGCTAGACTTCTGAGATACCTCCGTCACCCGCGGCTGCCCAAGTCAGCTCTCCCCGGGTCTCCTCCTGGTGCTGGCTGGGGGGGGGGGGGGGGGGCCCCGAGACGCAGAAGCGGCCAGTGTGCTTAAAGCCCACAAAGCGGCCAGAAGATGGGGGACTTGTGAAGCCTAATTAGGAACTCAGTCTTCACCCTAATAAATATAGGAGCTTTTCACACATTTTGGAAGGAAATGAACAGATTTACATTTTTAAAGATCACTCTGGATTGAATGTAGAGAAAGGACTGGAGGAGGACATGGATGTTTGCTCAGTTTCCCAAGTAGCCTAAGAAAGAGAGATGTGGACGAGTGGGGCAAAGCCCCTTTAGCAACTACAACAGACAAGACAAGACGGAGGATTTAAAAAGAAATGTGTGATAAGGAACTTTATAAAGAAAACTAAAACATACCAGAAAGACACAGAAGGGGACCTGAACAAGAGGAAAGACATTCTTTCTTTTGTATTAGATTATGCGATGTTATAAAAATGTCAGTTCTCCCTAAGTTAATTTATAAACTTAATGCAATCCTTATCAAAATGCCAGCACGGTTTTTTTGTTTTGTTTTGTTTTGTTTTGATGTAAGACAAACTGATAATCAAGTTCATATGGAAAAACAAACATCTAAGAATAAGCAGGAAAACACTGAAAAAGAAAATCTATGAGGGGATATTAGCTTCCCCCCGATATAAAAGTATGAAGATGTACTTCAGAGCATCCATACTTAGTGTGGCGCTGGCAAGTGAGAACACAGCGAAGCCAGGAAACAGGATGGAAAACCCCTCAGTAGATCTAAGTACGTAAGGAAGTGTACTGTGACATAGGTAGCGTTGTCGGGGTATTCCTGGGGCAAAGCTGAACTGTTGAAGTAATGATTGTAGAGCATCTGGGTAACCATTTGGAAAAATAAAATAAAATTTGATACATTTTTCATACCTTTTACCGGAGTAAACTCCAAATAGATCGAGAATTTAAAGAGAAAAAAATGAAAACATGTAAGAACTAGAAGAATAAAGAGATCAATTTCTCTTTATTCTCAGTTTGGGAAAATACTTTCTATTTCTCAAACTCCAGAGGAAATAATAGAAGACTTTGATAAATTGGACTACATGAAAGTTAAAAAAAAAACAAAATTTCATAGACAGTTGATAAACTGGAAGAAATATTGGCAACATGTGACACAAAGGGCTAATATTCTTAATCTGTAAATAACTCTTAAAACCAAAGAAAAAGAGGTCAAAAACCCAAGGTAAAATATGAAATAGACATGAGTAGAAGCTCACACATTTTTTAATTTTATTTTTTCAGTGTTCCAAGATTCATTGTTTATGCACCCGTATTTTTATACATTTTTTAAAGTTCAAACATAATTAGAGAAATAAAAATTAAAATAATGTCATTTCTCAGCTATCAGATGGATAAAAATTAAAAAGTATGACAACGTATCCCCTTGGTAAGGCTGTGGGTCAACCAGGACTCTCCTGGATTGTTAGTGAGAACTCGAACCAGCACAGTCCTTCGGTGGGAGATGGGACAGTACACGACAAGACTGTGCATGGGCTTATCGTTGATCCAGCAGTCCCACTTCTGGGAATGTATTCTGAAAGGTACACCTCCAACAGTAGATTTGTACAAGGTTCTTCCCCACAGCATTATTTGATTTGTACAATATTGGAGACAACTTAAAAAGTGTTTGATTAAAATATGGTCCGTCCCCCCAACAGAGGACTAAGAAACTGTGGAAAAGAATGAGGAAGACCTCAATGAAATAATATAGGGTAATTTCCAAGACATGTTATTCATGTTTAAAAAATAAGCACGGTATATAGACTGCCAGGCGTGGCCCACGGGAGGGGATGGGGGCTTCTGTGCCACACAGACAGTGTCCCACACAGAGGGAGCAGGTGTGCCTGGACTTTCTCCCTTGCCTGTCCAGGTTCACGCCCACAGCCCCCTTGCAGAAATGCTCTGAGGACCTACTGTCTTTCACCAGATGAGGCCACTGTCCAGGGCACTGGTTCCTCATCTCACTCAGGCTTATGCCAAAGATGTAAAATTTGGTACAGATGTCTGAGGCCTAATGCTTCGAAGTAGAGTAGACCTTTGAGCAGATGCTGGAGTGATCACTAGTGATTACTGGTGATTACTAGTGATTATTAGTGAATGAGAAGTCCCAGAATATGGTGTGACCATTGCAAAGTCAGTTGACCTAAAGGGTAAATGTAACAATATGTAGGCTGTGCTTGTTCAAGACATTGCCAGTAACACAAATGAAAAGGCCAAAGATCCACCACCACTTTTACCGTATCAGTCTACTGTCTCGGCCAGGAAGGCTGGGAGAAGGTTAGCAGAGGTGCTAGTCCAATGGAAATTGGAATAGGTGTGATATTAGCTGTAGATGCTAGAATTGCTGAATTTAAGAAGCAGTCTGAAGCTGTGTTGAGCCCCAAAGAAATTGCTTAGGTTGCTGTGATTTCTGCAAACAAAGAAATTGGCAATATCATTTCTGATATGGTAGAAAAGATTGAAAGGAATGATGTAATCCCAAATAAGGATGGGAAACGCTGAATGATGAGTTATAAATTTTAAATGGAAGTTTGTTTGTTTCTCCATACTTTGTATACATCAAAAGCTCAGAAATGTGAATGCCTATGTAATATTGAGTGAAAAGAAGATGTCTAGTGTCTGGTCCATTACACCTACCCTTGAAATTGCCAATGCTCCTTGTAAGCCCTTCGTCATACCTGCTGAAGATGTTAATGAACAAGCTCTAATACACTCATTTTGAATAGGCTAAACCCTGGTCTTCAGATTAGAGCAGTCAGATCTCCAGGTTTGGGTGACAATAGAAAAACCCACTTAAACACATGGCTAATGAGGCTGGTGGTTTGGAGAAGATCTTGATGATCTTGATGATGCTCAGCTTTATGACTCAGGAAAAGTTGGAAATGTCACTGTGACCAAAGATGAAGCCAGGTCCTGGAAAGGAAAAGATAATAGGCTCAAATTGAAAAACCTATGCAGGAAATCACTGAGCAATTGCATATCATAACTAGCAATTATGAAAAGGAAACAATGAATATCTTGAAACACTTGCAGATGGAGTAGCTCTGCTGAAGGTTGGTGGGACAAGCGATGTGGAAGTGAAGGGGAAGAAAGAGCTGCAGGTGCAGCCGTCTTTGAGGGTTCAAAGCTGCATGGGATGCTGTGGAAGAAGGCATTGTTCTGGGAAGGTGTCGGGTTCTGCTTCAGTGCATTCCAGTCTGAAACTCGCTAATTCTAACACATGAAGATTTTTTTTTTAAGATTTTATTTATTTATTTGACAGAGACACAGCAAGAGAGGGAACTCAAGCAGGGGAAGTGGGAGAGGGAGAAGCAGGCTTCCCGCCGAGCAGGGAGCCCGATGTGGGGCTCAATCGCAGGACCTTGGGATCATGACCTGAGCCAAAGGCAGACGCTTAACGACTGAGCGACCCAGGTGCCCCGATATTTTTTAATAATACAGATATTATTAAAAGAACACTCAAAACTTTAGCAAAGATCATTGCTAAGAATGTAGATGTTGAAGGGTCATCTATAGTTGACAGAATTATACTAAGTTCCTCCCAGGTTGGTTGTGATGCTCTGCTTGGAGATTCTGTGAATGTGGTGGAGAAAGGAATCATCCATCCAGCTAAGGTTATAAGAACTGTTTTATTGGTAAGTGGAATGGTCAGGGAGGAATATGTTCTGCTTTCTAGAATAGTGCTACACCATTGCTAATACACTCTGACAGGACGCTCAGGGCAATGTTTCACACCAATAATTTCAGAGAAGTCAGTTAAAGAAAATGAAAAGGCTGGCTGATGTTAAGAAATTCACTATAATCATCAGTTTCTAGTTTCAGTTGACAATATGTCATGATTTACCACTGTCATTGTCCATGTCTACAAATAATTTAATTTACTTTGTATTTTTGAATACAAGGTTATTTATACATTCACCAAAAAACAAACAAGCAAAAAACATGCTGTGAAAGGGCCTGTAGTATGCTAGTCTTTAGGTACAAAGGAAGGGGAATGAGAGAGTACACACCACTAACCTCTGCAAAAGAAACAGAAAAAACATGAACGTATGAGATTGGCGGCCAACATAAGTTGGTTAGGGGTGGCGATTAAAGAATGTGAAAGGAGTGAAACTTCCCTTTGTTTTCTATGTAACACTGTCTTTAGGACATACCCCAAAATGTAAAGAAATAAAATCAACCAGGATGTAGGGGAGCCCAAAATAGAATACAAAAAGATAACAAATGGACCTAACTATGTTATAAATGAATGACATAACCTTATGGAAGGAGGTAAAGAAGAAAAGAATTAACTTGAGTAATACAAGAAAATAATATTTTGATTGCATACCATACGCAAATATATACCCCACACCAGCTCTGTACTGTGTTTTGTAAATCTGTTTTTAACAACTGTACTAACTAGAGATTCTGAAGTACTTTCTGTGCAGACTGAGATTTAGCAGGTAGATAAGTATATTGTAAGTAGTAAGAGCCAGGTTACGAATAAGAAAAGGTGAAAAGCTGGAAGGAACTGTGGTGTTGGAGTGAAGTGGGAGGAATAAGTATGGGCCCATGGCTTTAATGTATAGACAGAGTCTTGGGTGTAGAAAGAAATACAAACAGGTATGTGTGCGTGCAAGTGTCCATACATGTATTTCCTGAGAGCACTTAAAGGCGAGAACATTCCAGTAGCCGTGAACACTCCTGGCATCCAGATCTTAATTTCTGGATACCATTCTACAATGAAAGGAAAATGACTTTTAGAAAAAGGGCAGATGGGGGCGCCTGGGTGGCTCAGTTGGTTAAGCGACTGCCTTCGGCTCAGGTCATGATCCCGGAGTGCTGGGATCGAGTCCTGCATCGGGCTCCCAGCTTCATGGGGAGTCTGCTTCTCCCTCTGACCTTCTCCCCTCTCGTTCTCTTGCTTACTCTCTCTCTCTCTCTCTCTCTCTCTCAAATAAATAAATAAAATCTTAAAAAGAAAAGAAAAAAGAAAAATGGCAGATTACAGGGCTGCTACAGAGAAAATTGAGGATGAGACATCATCTTGTGTCAGAAAGCAAGGGAGGGCTGATAGAGTGACTGAGGCATGCGAGAAGGATTCAGGAGCCAACTTGAAGAAGCGCTCGATGGACAAATCTGGGACCATGTGAGCAAAACAATAAATAATGGTCATAATGTAAGACAACCATCGAATACAATAAATATCCAGGAGTCCCAACTGGGATCAGTAAATAATTGCATAAATAAATAAACGGGGGAGAAGAGATAGCTCTTCTTTACAATACAGTCGCAATGACTAATGTAGAAGGAAGGATGCAAACAGAAAATCACCGTTAGGCAAACGACACAGTAATAATTGTTGCAGGAAAGAATTATTGATGATGCTAAAATTAATAGGTGAAATTATCATGAGAAACAGGATATTTTAATCATCTCTGGGCACTTCCTCACAAAATACTTCTTAATTATTAAGGGAAAAATTATAACTTGTCCGTGGAGAAACCTGGCAGACACCATCCTGACCGAGTGACTGAAGTTGACACCCCCAGGTCAAAGGACCTGCCTGCATTGCGCACCGGCACACACAGACGTGTGCTATTTCTGCCACGTGTGACGATGTCAGACCCCTAAATTAGGAAACACTGCAGAAGAGAGAAGGAGGGAGGGAAAGGATAGCTTTGGAGTACGGTGTGGGTTAAGAGATCAACATGATAGACAGAAGTGGAAGAAGTGAACACTAAGAAAAATAGTAAAACAAAACCTGATAATCAGTGCAGGATGTAAGGGGCCATATTCTAGAGAGAGCAGGAGGAGGTTTAAAGAAAGACACCCATTGTAATGCTCTGTAATCCTATTTAGTCATGCCCTTTATCACTTTCTGAGGGTTTTAACAAACTTCCCTGAGATTTCAATTGTAAATGAAGCCTTTTAGACTAATTAGGCCTTTTTTTTTTTTTTGGTATGTTAAGTTACTTGGGGAGCCCTGTCAAATAGTGACAAGCCTTGGGTTATGTTGCTTGGGTAGATGTTCTAGAAATCATGTGAAGTTCCTAAAGTTTTAATATGTTCTGGTATAAGGTCATCACTTGACATTTCTAATTATTAAAGTAT
Source organism: Ailurus styani (assembly GCA_002007465.1). Taxonomy (NCBI): domain Eukaryota; kingdom Metazoa; phylum Chordata; class Mammalia; order Carnivora; family Ailuridae; genus Ailurus; species Ailurus styani. The sequence continues at coordinate 1,407,155 of LNAC01000390.1, read as the reverse complement.
TATGTGTCACAGGAAAAAAAGAGAAAGGCCCAGATGTGTGGGGTGCATAACAGGTGGATAGTCTTGCCATTTATTAACTAGAGCAGGAGATCAAGTTTTAGTAAGAATTATCGTCTAACTTGGAAAGACTGTCGATTTTCATCCCAAACAGGTGGCTTATCTTTACTGATATTGTCTTATTTTTTGTTTTGTTTTGTTTTGTTTTATCAAATGCATCCTTGAGGAAGCTAGTTTTTGACTGATGAAGTTTCACAGTTGGCAGGCCAGCTCACCTTGGAATACTTTGCCTTCACGAGACCTGGGGCCAATGGGTGAGGAGTCCTGTTCTCCCTGGTTTATTCTTTGTAGTAGAAAGAAGCACTTTTTCTACTTCGCTGGCTTGCCCTTTGTGGCTTGCGTTATCTGTAGGAAGCAACGCTAGCTTCATGTAGGAGGCCTCTAAAATGAATTGTGGTCCTCACAGTGTTAATACCAGAAAAATCACTGACCCCTATGCCCACTATCTCAGGAACTTTTCTATCTGAAACACGTAAAAGGAAAGTGGTACAAGATAAAAATACTCCAGAGTCCAGATTCTTTCATGGTTTGTCTCCCTCTCTGATTCTCCGCCCCCCTTCAGTTTTCCCTCCCTTCCCCTGTGGCCTCCACACTGTTCCTTATGGTCCACATATGAGTGAAACCACATGATAATTGTCTTTCTCTGCTTGACTTATTTCACTCAGCATAATCCCCTCCAGTTCCATCCATGTCCATGCAAATGGCAGGTTACAGAAGGGAGGGGGGTGGCAGATGGGGTAACTGGAGGAGGCACTTGTGGTGATGAGCACTGGGTGTTCTACACAACTAATGATCATTGAACCCTACATCAAAAGTTAATGATGTTAGATATGTTGGCTAACTGAACATAATAAAAAAATAACATAATCCAACAACAACAACAAAACCCACCAAAGAATTAAAAAAGAAATAAATAAAAAATAATACTGTCCAAAAAAATGAAGATCAACTTTGAAACTTTCAATAGCTTCTAATTGCTCTTAGAATAAAGACCAGAATTCTAACCAAAAACGAAACAAGACAAAACAAAACGGAACGAAACTCCAAGAACAACATTTTGAAATTCTGAAAACAGGAACGATTCACCTGTTTAAGTCAGAAAATGCATTATGGGTTTACAAGAAATCTTTCCTAATCATGGTTCTTACTGCTTTTATTTTCTATAATATAAAAGGCATAATCATGGCAAAGATAACCAGTGCAGAAAATAGAACAAGTAGGGCGCCTGGGTGTGGCTCAGTGGGTTAAAGCCTCTGCCTTCAGCTCAGGTCATGATCTCAGGGTCCTGGGATCGAGGCCCGCATCGGGCTCTCTGCTCAGCAGGGAGCCTGCTTCCTCCTCTCTCTCTCTGCCTGCCTCTCTGCCTACTTGTGATCTCTCTCTGTCAAATAAATAAATAAAATCTTAAAAAAAAAAAAAATGGGGCGCCTGGGTGGCTCAGTGGGTTAAAGCCTCTGCCTTCAGCTCAGGTCATGATCTCAGGGTCCTGGGATCCAGGCCCGCATCGGGCTCCCGGCTTGGCGGGGAGCCTGCTTCCTCCTCTCTCTCTCTGCCTACTTGTGATCTCTGTCTGTCAAATAAATAAAATCTTTAAAAAAAAGAAAAGAAAAGAAAGAAAATAGAACAAGTAGATTTTTATTCCAGTTAGAATGCTTTTGCTAAAGTCTTGGTCTTTAATATTTGGGTCCATGAAATAATGGGCTAAATTATGAAGAGATCCATCTACATCTTATTTAGAAAAGTTTACATTTAATTATAACATCGTCGTGTGAGATAATGAAAACTGAACTCATGATGTCAACTAATCAAAAGTAGGATTGCTTTTTCTTTTATGCACACAGGAAATATTTACAGGTACCTCTCTACGCTGAAGTGTGTGAAGGGAGGAAATAGGACTTGGACCCATTAGACACGGGTTCAAATTCCAGGGCGACCAGTTAGCCAGTAACAGGTCTGTGAGCCTTGAACATGGGCATAAATAGAAGCCTCATTTTCCTAGGGGAAAAAAAAATAGAGTAAAGGACTCACCTCACAGGATTCGTGGAGAATTATTTGAAAGAGTTGCAATGCTGAGTACTGTGTACTGTATACAGTGTATATGGATTTTTTTTTAAGTAAATGAATTAAGTTTAGCTGATAGTGAACACATAAGTGGGCTCTATTTTCATTTTTCTTTACCATTGTTTTTAGGGAAGTAAAAACTAAGTAAAGTCATCAGTACTGAGATCTCAGAATTATTTGTAATAAAACATCTTTTTCTTGGCCACATTATTAAGCAGACATCAATTTATTTATTTGAAGATCATAAATCCCAGTAGAGGGAATCATTGCTGAAGCAGGCAGAATCATCGTAAAAGTTGCACAATATATCTCATTTGTGTGATTTGAATGTATTCACCTCGTTTGGTTCAAAGCTGTGTTCCAAAGATAACATTATGAAGAGGAGAAGAAATTGTTCCTTCCTGTGATATAGCATACACATGTTTTAGTTTGCCCAGACTTTTGCTCATGTTATAGAACTTAATTTATATGGAGTTTATATATTCCTGTTGGGAAATAATATGAAAATGAACAAAATAACAGCCACTCTTTGAAAATAAAATACTCTTCTTTCACTCCAAGCACTATTACGTGGATGGTGATATAGGGAAGTGAAGAGAGGTTATTTTAGAGAAATAAACATTGGCTAAGCATGTTCTGTGATTTAAACATTATAGGCGATCTTGTTGCTACACTTTTAAGATGTGACACCTGTCCTTAGGATTTGGAACCAGGAAGGTCTGGTGAGGCAATTTACCAAAACCTGGGATATTGGGCAAATTATGAAGACCTCTGTAAATGGCTGACTCACTGTCTGAAAATGGAGATACCACGATACTTACTTTGCACAGTTGTGAAAATTAAATGTAAAATATTGTGAAAATAATTGGCAGGAAATGTTAGTGCTTCTTTCCTTCTATCGCAGCATTTTTAATTTATTATCTTTTATTTTATTACTTTTTAATTATTTATTCGTGTATAGTTGACCCACGATGTTACATTAGTTCTGGGTGTACGACAGGGTGATCCCACTTTCGTGTCCATTATGCTCTGCTCACAAGTGTAGCTACTATTGGTCCCAGCAGTGTTTGAGAAGATTGAATTTTAAAATACGTCAGTGTCAGAGGTTATATATCATTACATAGATATAAAAAATTGTTATTTTGAATAATTAGAAAAATGGGTTCAGTGTACTCTCATTTATCAAGAAAACCAACCTCACCAAATAAATACATATTTCGGTCTATGTACCTACGTGGCCAGCATCCTGTAAGACATTGGAAAGCAGGATGGAATTTTCCCGCCATGATAAAGAACTGGCGTATCTAATTCATGTTAAACTGTCCAAAGTAGATTCTCCAAATATAAAAAGAAAAATCTTCAGATACTGAAGATAAACTCAAGGGAAGTGAAAAGATCCATAGCTATATTCTTATTCATGGGTTGTCAACTGTTTAATTTACTGGTATTTTAATCTTAATTAGAATGAGAAAGTATCATAGAAGTGGAAAAGGGATAAATAATGCAGAAGTTCCACCTACATGCATGAAAATTACAAAGTCAATTCATATTTACTTCCCAATGAAAAGATTATCCCAACACTTTAGCCAATCCTATTTGTTGGGCATAATTTTAAAAAATCACATTTCCTGTACCCTTCACCATACATAATGAATCTTTTTAATACAGACTTCTTTTTTTCCTTTTATTTTCAAGGGGTTATGATTTTTTCTTTTTTTATGTATAGCTGACATACACGTTATGTTAGTTTCAGATGTAGAACATAGTGATTCAGCATTTTATACATTACGAAACGCTCACTGCAGTAGTCCATCTGCCATCATACAAAGTTATTACAGTCCTATTGACGGTATTCCCTGTGCTGTACTTTACTTCTTTATGTCCTATTTATTTTATAACTGGAAGTTTGTACCTCTTAATCCTCCTCACCTCATTCCCCCATCCCCTCACCCCCCTCCCCTCTGGCAACCACCAGTTTCTTCTCTGTATTTATGAGTCTGTTTCTGTGTTGTTTTGTTTGTTGTGTTTTTTAGATTCCACATATAGGTGAAATCATATGGTATTTATCTTTCTTTGCCTTATTTCACTTAGCATAATACCCTCTAGTTCCTTCCACAAATGATAAGATCTCATTTCCTTTTTATAGTTGAGTAATATTCCATTGTGTATGTACACCACATCATTTTATCCATTCATCTATCAATGAATATGGGTTGCTTCCATATCTTGGCTATTGTAAATAATACTGCAGTGAACATAGGGTGCATGTTTCTTTAAGGATTAGCACTATTTTAGTTGTTTTTGGATAAATACCCAGAAGTGGAATTGCTAGATTGGAAGGTATTTCGATTTTTAATTTTTGAGGAACCTCCATACTGTTTTCCACAGTGTCTGCCTCAGTTGACATTCCCACCAACAGAGCACAAGTGTCCCCTTTCACCACCTCCTTGCTGACACTTGTTTCTTGTCTTTCTGATACCAGCCATCCTGACAGATGTGAGGTGATAACTCATTGTGTTTTTGATTTGCATTTCCTTCAAGATTAGTGATGTTGGGCATCTTTTCATGTGTCTGTGGCCATCTGAAGGTCTTCTTTGGAAAAATCTCTAATCAGATCCTCTGCCCATGTTTTAATCCGATTGTTTTTATGGTGTTGAGTTGTATGAGTTTTTAATATATTTTGGATATTAACCCCTTGCCAGATATATCATTTGCAAATATCTTTTCCCATTTAGTAGGTTCCTTTTCATTTTGTTGATGGCTTCCTTCACTGTGCAAAACCTTCTTTCATTTGATATAGTCACAATTGTTTATATTTATTTTTGTTGCCCTTGCCTGAAGAAACAGATCTAAGAAACTATCGTAAAGACCAATGTCCAAGAGTTTGTTGCCTGTATTTCCTTTTAGTTGAGTTTTTTTTTTTTAAAGATTTTATTTATTTATTTGACACAGAGAGAGAGATCACAAGTAGGCAGAGAGGCAGGCAGAGAGACAGGGAGAGAAGGAAGCAGGCTCCCTGCTGAGCAGAGAGCCCGATGCGGGCCTCGATCCCAGGACCCTGAGATCATGACCTGAGCCGAAAGCAGAGGCTTTAACCCACTGAGCCACCCAGGCGCCCTAGTTGAGTTTTTTTTCCTTTTCTTTTTTTAACATAGAGAAAGCTTTGAGTATGTTATCTATAAATAAATCATTGTAGTCCAGGTTTAAAAGTATAAGTTTGGCTTCAGGCCATTCCTCATAACTAGTGAGTGCTCATAAAGTATAAAAAAATAAAGTTTATTTTTTGAAAGAAGAGCACTGGAAAAATGACTTCATAAAGAGAAACCATACATTAAATTTAAAAATATTTTAGAAAGGTAAATATTAATTGTCTCTTTCAATATATGATCAGCTGTTGAGTTTCATGATGGAGATGAAAAAATAAGTATTTATCTTTAGAAATCTAAGTAAAGCTCTTCTACAAGTAACAGGTTGCTATTGCACTATAACATAGAAAAAATATTCTGAACACATTTATTGTGTGCATATGGACACACATGCAAAGGAAATTTACAAAATGAAATCATTTGTCAAAATGATAGGATTATGGGATCGTCTTCACATTTTTCTCTAATGCTCTAATAAATAAGAGTCATGCTTAGTTTACAGAAACACCATCCCATATTATACATTCCAGTTTTACCTGCAAGTGTTCATTCTTTCCTGCATGATCTGTGGGGGATAGAATCTTTCAATAAATTTTCAACGACTTGCTTCTCTGCGTCATACAAGAAGCTTTTTAATTTAGGGCTGTTGTTAAATTACTCAGGGAAAATAGTTCAGGAATTATTAATTAATTTATGCTAATTAAGAGCATAAAATATTTTAAAGATGCACAAACAGAATCAGAATGAAATTAAAAGTGGCTTGAGGCCATTGAAGTAACAAAAGGACAACTTAAAAATTATTAGAACTGACCCAGAGGACGGGCAGTGAATAAGCTGTGGGAGAGAATTACATGGGCGCTGGCAGGCTTTGTGCGAGTATAGTACTTCACTGCGCACGGCCATGCTAAGCTCGTTCTGTTTGTTACCATCACAGTGTAGAAACCACCAACCTCAGAAAGGCCTGGAGACAAAGACTACAAGATTTAGGATTTACTGAATATTATTCGAACCTCTTCTATGTGAGAAATTGTAGAATTTCAACTTCCAAAGTGAAATTTACAGAAACATTCTAATTTGAGGCGACAGTTGATAAAAACTAAAATTAATTTTTGTTGTTATATCTGGGGTTGAACAAGTCTCTTAAGGGATTTTATTTTACTTTTTTAAGTTTTTTATTTGAGTATAGTTGACACGCAATGTTAGTTATTTCAGGTGTACAGCATAGTGATTCAGCATCTCTATGTGTTATGCTGTGCTGACCACAAGTAGCTGCCATCTGTCACCGTACATGCTGCACCGCTGACTCTATTCCCTCTGCTGTATCTCTTATTCCCTTGACTTACTCCTTCCATAACCCGAAGCCTGTACCTGCCACAACCCTTCACCCATTTTGGCCACCCACCCACCCGGCAGCCCCCCTTTCCCTCTGGCAACCATCAGTCTGTTCTGGGTATTTATAGGTGTTTATAAATCATATTTATATGATTCTGCTTTTTGTGTTTTTGCTTCTTAGCAATTGACTATCTCAAGCTTATTTTAGTAATTTTTAAACTAAGAATTACAAAAAGTAATCAGTAGGGCGCCTGGGTGGCTCAGTGGGTTAAAGCCGCTGCCTTCGGCTCTGGTCATGATCCCAGGGTCCTGGGATCGAGGCCCACATCGGGCTCTCTGCTCAGCGGGGAGCCTGCTTCCTCCTCTCTCCTCTCTCTCTGCCTGCCTCTCTGCCTACTTGTAATCTCTCTCTGTGTGTCAAATGAATAAATAAAATCTTTAAAAAAACAAACAAACAAACAAACAAAAAAAACAAAAAGTAATCAGTAAATGCTTTAAACTTTGAAGAGCAAATAGAAACAAAACTCTTGATCTCAGGGTTGTGAGTTTGAGCCCCATGTTGGGTGTAGAGATTACTTAAAAATAAAATTGTTAAAAATAAAGAAATTGTACTAGAGAATATGTGTCATAAAATTAGACTGAATTCTGTTGCTTAGTATCTTAATCTGCTACCACTTTTTTTGTTTAGAGAGGGAGAGAGAGGGAGGGGAGGAAGACAGAGGGAGAGAGAGAACCTTAAACAGACTCCACACTTAGCACAGAGCCTGACGTGGGGCTCGATCTTATGATGCTGAGATCATGTCCTGAGCTGAAATCAAGTCAGTTGCTCAACCAACTAAGCCATCCAGGTGCCCCGACACCACTTTTGTATGACCTAGTTGACTGTTTTTCTTACAGTCAATAGGTGGACAGGTCCCCTTAGAAAAATAACGATAGTATCTTCTGACACAAATCAGCAGTAATCACCTCAGCAGTTGATCCTTGTATCTAAATATTATCAGACATAAGATTGGTATAATTATAAAATAAAATTAATTATCCTATGAAATATAGATGGTTCATATACAGTAAATCCATCTTAGGTGATTTATTTCCAAGAAAGTATTTTATTTAAATTCTTCAGGAATCTATTTTGTTCAAACCAGACATACCAATGCAGGTATTTATTGAAATGCATTATCATCTGCCTTAGAAATGTAATACAATTATATGGTACAGAAGAACTCTGTGGTCCTAAGCAAGTTTTAGGCTTTAAGTCGGAACAGACCCAGATCTGTATGTGTGTTTGGTGGGGGGGGGGGAGTTCTATTCTGACATGTTCAATGGGTGTCTTTGAGAACCTTCTATTAGTAAAGACTCCAGATTAGGTTCCCTACTGGACACAAAAGGTTAACAGTCAGACCATTTGCTTTTTTGCTTTCTCATATAATGGATTCACCATCAACCAACAATTCAGAACTTGCTGCAATCAAGCGCAGACTTGATGACAATCACAATCACAATCGATTGCTGTACAATACTTATTTTTAAAAAAATCTGATACACAGATACTATATTTCACAGAGAATTTCTAAAGAGTGCTCTGTCAAACAAGTCTGATCTTTGGATTGCGGCTGAATGAAATATGGCAGTTACCTATTAACTAAGTCTTACCTTGGCACCCTGGAAAGCTGCCAGCCACGGCAGTGGTTATAATTAGACCAGTAGGTCTGTTCATTACACTTGCTTTAGGCGTACTGTTGGGGATATTTCTTTTATTTATTTGTTCATTTTAAAGATTTTATTTATTTGTCAAAGAGATAGAAAGAGAGCACAAGCAGGGGTAGCAGCAGAGGGAGAGGGAGAAGCTGAGCAGGAGCCCAATGCAGGACTCGATCCCACAATCCCGGGATTACGACCTGAGCCAAAGACAGATGCTTAACGACTGAGCCACCCAGGCATCCTGAGTATATTTCTTTTATATCACTGCCTTCCCTACATGACGTCTCATGTTTGCAACATCTTTTTTAAGAACTTCACGTTAGGGAAAGCTTTCCTTCCACCCATGAAATGGTACATTTTGTCCCCACTAGAAGTAAGAATATGTAACTGTCCATGTTCCATTTTTGTTTTGATGGCCAGCAAGCCTACAGATGGATGTTTTGCTTCCATTAATAGTCAATGGATTAGTATGAGGAATCCAGTCAAGAAGAGATCATTCACATCAAGATGAAAGAATCAAGGAGCGCTGCACAGAAGGTATCGGATTTGAGCCAGGCCTTAGAATATGGAACATATTTGGACATTAGACAGGCATAAAGGATTCAATATAAGTCTATTCTAGTTAGAAGAGGCTAAGCTGTAGGGACAAACACACTCAAAGATTTAAGGACTGATAAAAGAGAAGTCATAACTCCACAGTGGGGGATGGGCTTCCCTCAGCTTGGTCTGTGGGGACCCAGGGTCATTTCGTCTTGTCGTGGGAGCATCTTGTAAAGCATCCCCATCATCTGCTGTTAGCTGGCAGGAAGGACGTGCAAACTGCGCCTGAGAGGTGCAACAGATCAGGCCTGGAAGTGACTCACATCATTTCAAGGACTCGCTCACTCAGTCACCAGTAACCGTGGGGAGGCCCAGAAGCCAGCACACCTTGGTTCCAGAAGGAAGAGGGGATAGGAGTTAGTGGATTGCACCACAGATATTAAATATAATGAATTAAGCTTAAAACACAAGTAGTCTTGCACATAGTAAGAGCCTTATTTTTCTCTTAGACAGTGACTGAAATTTCTTGTAAATTTCTTATCCATTACAATGATCTCTTTGTCCATTTATTCAAGAACTTCAGCTGTATTCTCAAGGATTTCAGAATCCATTGAAAGATACCTTGGCCGGCACCATTCTATACTGTGGAACATATTTTAGCTATGATTAAGTATAAATTTCAGGGGCACCTGGGTGGCTCAGTCAGTTGAGGGTCTGACTCGTGGTTTAGGCTCAGGTCATGATCTCTGAGTTGTGTGGTTGGGCCCCATGTTGGGCTCCACACTAGCAGGGAGTCTACTTGAGACTCTCTTTCCCTCTGCCCCTCCCCCGACTCATGGGCCCTCTCTCCCCACCCCTCCCTCCCTCTCTCTCTCTGTATCTCAAAATAAATAAGTCAATAAATGTATGTTTCAGTGAGGGCATAGAAGAAAGACCATGAAAACGCTCCTATTTATGTCATAGGGTAAAATAATTTACTTATTTCTACAATTTTTGGTAAGGTGTACCTTTCAAATGACTTTTAGAGGTTGTAGTTACAGCTGGATTCTCGACTTCCCTAATTTTAGTAATTTTAAATGATCCTACAGTGGTTAAAACAGAATGGAAAATTTAGGGGTGCCTGGGTGCCTCAGTCAATTAAGCATTGGTCTCGTGATTTCAGCTCAGGTCATGATCTTAGGGTCGTGAGATCGAGCCCTGTGTCGGGCAGGAAAGGGAGTCTACCTGAGATTCTCTCAGCCCCTCCCCCAATGCCACCCTACATCATCACTTGCGCTCTGTCTCTCAAAAACAGAACAAAACACCCACAATGGAAAATTTAGTTTCCTAAATTGAAGTTGATTACAGTCACTGAAAACCTAAAACATCTGTACTGTACTAGAATGTGATGTACGGGGACTCTGGTCAGAATAGCATTGGTGGGCAGTTTCCCAGAGACCTTGGTAGTGTTTAGATGTGTGTATGCTGGCTGTGTGGTATTACCAGCATATCGGTGCACCCCACTGTCCTCCCCTAGAGAAGAGTCCTTGTATTTAACGTCAATACCACTTTCTCCATACATGTCATATTACGAAGTTTCATAACTCAGTGGAAGTATCTATATGAAGCAGAGAGCAAAAATTATGTAAAAATGGGGAATGGTTGAAAAATTCACACTCAGATGGACTGTAATTCAGTACTGAACTAGGGAAGATACTGCATTATGATGTAAATTACCTTGATGCATTACTTTCAAAAAAGCAAATTGTTCTCACTTTTTACCACTTGATAGGCAGTTGCTCTAACCCATAAAATAAGAAACTGAATCTTTGCCTTTCCCTGCTCTCTCTAATCCTTATTATTCAGTTTTATATAGATATTTATTTTAGCAAAATTCTCCATGATGATTCATTCACTAATCTGTGGAATATCCAAGACAAGTGAATATTCCCCCCCTTCTTTTGAAAATGAGGTTGGCATTATCTCTAACCCCATAGAATGAGGATGTGCGGTTCCCTGAGCCACCTTTTTGAAATTAATTTTTCCATGCCAGATTGCGGCAAACTTCAGGTAATTTTTCTGTGTGACCATAAATACAGCCTATTTACTTAACAAAAGGTAAAAAGAAAAAAAAAATGCAAGTGGGAATCTTGCTTTTACTTGAGATACTTTAGTAGTTACCCTCTTAAAGAACTCTTCATTACAAATCCTTAAAGAATATGAAATAAAACTAACCTTCACTGTCTTCTGAAGTAAGATTCTACCCAAGAGAGACTCTATCTAATTAACCCAATAACATGTTTCTGAATTCCTAAAAAGACATCATCGTGAATTAGTTTCTTTTCTTGCAAAGGAGCAATAGTCGTCCCGGAGAAAAGAAATACAAATGCCAGTGATAGTATATTTTCCCTACTTGCAGATCATCCTGGTAAGACAAACAATAAAGAGTGGATATAAAATCAACTCAGACCAACTAAAATATTCAAATGCAGGCATTGTTCTCCCGAAAAAGGAGATGGGTTATTCCTTAAGTGTGTACTGAAGTGAAAACCGAAGTTATGTACTATGGTTCACCTCAGATATAAACCCCATATGTGAACAAAGAAAGTGTAGCCTTACAATATTTTGAATGTTGAAACAAATGTACATACTTCACTGTCATCACACAAGTATGTGGAATACATATGTGACACTAACTGAGGGAGAAATCAGTTGAGCTTTGCCAATATTTCAAGAGTGTAATTATTTAAATGGGCACGATTAGATCAGCGGTATAATTCGCAGGTGACCAATACCAGTATGAGACTCCATGCAGATGTACCAACCACATGGTACCATAAATCTAGCCTCTCTCCCACCTCAGTTATGATGCTTTGCGTAAAGCCCGTGTTGGCAGACTGGTTGGTTGGATGGATGGACGCGTGGATGGATGGGTGGGCAGGCAAATGGATGTTTGTGGCAGGCTAAGAAGATTTCTGAGATTTTGAAGCCAGTGTAAATAACAGGAAAAAACCCCATCACTGAACCATGATAACACATGTAGAAAAAAAATGAGGAGACTGTATTCAACCCACTGCAGATGGAGCAGTCAGCTAGCACATGCAAACATGCTCTTTAAGGCACAGGATGCAGTGAAAATATTAACTATCAGTATCACTGTTCTTTTAAAAACATATGGAAGATGGCACAGGTTGTGATATAACAGAATGTCATTATTCATAAAGACTTATAGATAGGATCTTCAGAGATAACATATTTATCTCTTGGGGATTATTAATATTAAAATGCGTGGGCACGTCTCTCTGCCTCTCTCTGTCTCTGTCTCTCTCTCTCTATATATATATATGCGTATCTTTTGCATACTCTTCACTGCAGTAAGAGAGCAATTCACTGGAAAAAACTTGAAAAGCAGAGAGTTAGAAAGACCACACGCCTAAAATAAAGTTGATTATTTTCTTACCAAATCATATGCATATTCAGGGTCCTAAGTAGGGTCTTCTTTAGTTTTGGTGGTAGTGACTGTATTTTGAGTTCACACCTCTTGAAAGGAGCTAACATGAAGGGCTGACTTTACTGTCCACATAGACTCCGACGGAAGGAGAAGGAGTGCGTACATGCCTTTCCGTTCCATTGCTCGGTTGGCAGCTCATTCCTTTGAGCTACTAGGGTATTGAAATGGAAAAGATTTGTGTTTCCTGAAGCGCCTAGAGCAGAATTCTTGTCAATTTCAATCAGCTGCCTACTTAGGAGTTTGGAACCAGCACGGGGACACAAGGTGAGGAGTTACACATGAACGAGCTTCCATCACGGGTGTGTCACTGAGCTCCATGTTTGAGGCATTAACAGTGTTACAGCCCTTATTCTTGAACACGTAATCTCTCTTCTTTCTTTTTCCTCCCTCCCTCTCTGTCGGTTTCTGCCTTATGCTTTCCAAGTCTTGACTGAAATTCCACCTAGTTAACATACGGTGTAACATTAGTTTCAGGTGTAGGACTTAGTGATTGATCACTTACCTACAACACCCAGTGCTCATCACAACAAGATCTGAGGAATTGTTTTTGAGTCATTTTTAGGAAGTTAGCTAATGACAGTTCAGTGGTATTGATTTCTAGAACAGGCAAGCTGAACCTCTTCAGGCATCGGTACCTGGCCTTGGTACTCACTTATTAAACTATAAGTTTAAAAAGTGCTGCAGAGAGCTCAGTTTTAACCCGAAGGGTAGCGATGACTATATATCATTCTCCATCTTCTCTGTCACTCGTCACGTCTGCCGGAGAGAACTGTGATCAGCCTTAGGAATTACCAGAATGATCAGGTAACTAGAAAGCTTTCCCATTAGCCACGATGTTTCGGGGGTTTAGGATTCCTGATCTGTGGTGCGTACCCCTCAGCAAACCAGCCACTCTCTTTTGTGCATATGTATGCTCCTACGTTTTGTAAATATTAGCAGCAGTTCATTGGAGAATTCTGAGCAGGCAGAAATGTATGTGTAGTTGTGAACCAGTGAGTATCCGAGCGGGTGGAGTTCTCAGGATGTGGCAGAGTGGGCAGCAGACACAGAACCAGAGCTCAAGACGGACTTTCTTTTTAAAATAAGCACGCGTGACCAGTTTATTCTGAAACTAATGAGGAAGCCCTCATCACGCATGGCAGTTTTTTCCTGAGGGGCTTGAGTAAAGGGAAGTAGATGCATGCCACGAGGTGGTTTCTTTTTCTTCACCAGCGACTCAGATGAGCTTTGGCTAAGTGGGAGGGAGAAAATTATTGATGGACAAAAAGAGCCTGAGTTGGCCGGGATAATGTTCCAGACAATGACTATTGAAACTACAAATGTGGGGGGTTTCTAGTTCTACACTGTATTGTTCACGGCAACTAGCGTCCTTTAAGACCCATTTGCTCACATTCCTGTAAAAATCTGCCGATCAGTCTTTCACTCAGCTTCTTTCAAGATTGCTCATAAGCAGAACTAACGATTTAATGTGTTGCAAAATATATTCATTCGCCATCTGTGAAAAGAACCTCTTTGGATTTTCTACACCAACGGTACAAAATTGTGTCACCAGGCCACATCGGGCCTCCAGACGAGCTTTTCCTTCTGCCAACAGTCATTATTTCATTTTAATTATGGGCTAATATTTTTAAGTTGTGAGCTTGCTCCTAGAATGCAAGGCTTCTGGCTCTTCCCAGAACTCTCTGAGATGCCACAGTGCCAGGCCTCCATGTCTACACGGCGGTCCTTGGTGAGAGCAGAGTCGCTCAAGCTGCTGGCCTCACGCTGCCAGGAGCTTCCCGGCTTTCCCGGAGCCTCGTGCCACCGCGCAGCATCCTTGAGCTGTGTTTTCATGAAGTAGGCCTGAAAGGAAAGTGAATTATTGCTTGTGTCCGTGATTACATCCTTATGAAAAGAGAAAATATTAGGCCTAGCAAATTTGGGGTTTTTCAAAAAACGTAAAAAGGTGTGTGTCTTGGTGACAATGATGGAGGTGATGGAGCCCATGTGTCGAGAGCACACTGAATGCTGTCAGTAAGGACCAAGCAGAATAAGAGGTGGCTAGTCTTGACTGAAAACCAGGTTGCTTGACTCCCACTTTACAGGTGTAGTCCTTAAAGCGTTTATGTTTGGAGCCAACGTTAGTGCGCTTCTTGGTTCCTCTCCTGTCACATGACTGTTGACAACTCTGAGAAGCATGCAGGAAAGTGGGGTAGCTAGATCTCCGACCCGTGTACTGTCGGGTGTTGCCCCATCACAGATCCGGGCTGCGGGACACCCGGCTGCTCCTCTGGAATGTTGTCCTAGTCCCTCCAGGGCTCTCAGGAGCCAACTGTGTGTGGGGATTCCCTGGCTGGGAGCTAGCCACTGGCTCACTAGCCTCTGGCCTTTATCCACAGCTTCAAGCGGAAGGAGAAGTTGGTTTCTGGAAGTCAAGTGGGGATGGGGCGTCTGACTTGAAGAACACATTTCCATAGACGGTACTGCCTGGTTTAGGTCCTTCTTGACGTCAGAGCCTTGTTCCTGGAACCGAGACCCACTCCCGGCTTGTCCTCTAACCGATTATACTGAGATTTGGGCTCTTTACATTTAGGTAAGGCCTTTGCTAATTAAGGGACCCCTTATGGTTCCCTGGGAAAGTAACCTTTGTAGGCACAGATCCCTAGAGAAGGTAGAATGACTTAAAGAGGGAGAAAATTCTGTTTCTTCCATTTCTTCTGAGACTTACTTCTGAGCACCATTGACAGGAGGAAGGCTCTGTCCTCTCCTCTTCCTCTCTGCCTGAATTTTCATTTTCCTCTTCCGTGCTCACTAACAGGCAGAGGAAGTCAACAGATGCAAGGACTCTCATAGTTTAATTTCTATTCTCAGCATAACATCCGGGAACATGTGTTTTGTTGTTTACAAAAATAATCTACGAACCTTGACTCAAACAGGCACATTAAGGAATATTCTATAATTGGATTTCTTTCATTGATTCTACAAATATTTATTAATGGTGAAAAGCACTGTGCAAAGTACTGCAGACATATCCCTGCAGAAAGCCCCACCCTACTGGGGTTTACAACCAAACAGAAAATAAAGACTTAATTAAACAAGTAATTGCACAAACTACTTGTACAATTACCGATCCTGACCTTTATATTTTTCTCTCGCCTGCCTGGAGAGAGAACATTCTGCCAGTGAGCTAAATCCCAGCCTCCCCATCATCAGTACTGGGCACGAAGAGCTTACCTGGTGCAGGATATGCTGCAGCTAAGATGTTGGGGAGCACTTGGTCTTGAGCTCAAAGACTGCTTCCCCTCTGTGGAAGGGCCAGCTGTTACCTTCCTGCATTCGAAATAAAGCTTACTTTTTCCTAATTTTCAGGGTAATGAATATCCATTCTGTTAAGCTTTCTCTACACTTAAAATGAAAAAAGAATACATAAAAATTTCCTCTACTTATTGCTCAAAGACAACTTGTCTTGATGTCTTGGCACATATTCTTCTACTGCCTTTCCTAATTTGAAATAATACTGTGAAATCTTGCAATATTGTGATGTTTGGAAGTTTCCAGTTTCCTTCTATTGCTGTATTATTGAGATGAGACGCCTCTGTTACTAGTCTTTGCAGATCACTTCCTAGAAGCTACTTCCTAGAAGCTACCTGGTGTAAAAGATTTTAAGATTGTCGATAGGTATTTATATCCTGTGTTCCTTTTTTTTTTTTTTTAAGATTTATTTATTTGAGAGAGAGACAGAGAGAGCACGAGCAGGGGTAGCAGTAGAGGGAAAGGGACAGGCAGACTCCCTGCTGAGCGTGGGGCTTGGATCGCAGGACCCCGGGATCATGACCTGAGCCAAGGTCAGACACTTAACCGACTGAGCCCCCAGGCCCTCCAAAATATCTTGTGTTCCTTATAGGTTACATGAATTTGTGTTTCCATCAGCAGAAAACACAAGTTCCTGTCTCTTTATGCCTTTACCTGTATTGACTATTCTTTCTTTAAAATCTTCTCTAATTTCAAAAGTTAAAATGGTATCATTTAATTTGTATTTCCTTGCAATTGTATGTCAATTTAGCTATAGCTGTGTACAGTCTCTGTGCTTTATGAAGATCTCCTATGTATACTACATGTCCATTAAATGACACATGTGTAAAGGTAAAATTTTAAGTAAATATTTAAAAATTTAAACTTTCCCACCAAATTTGGATGCTTTTTTAACCTGCTTTAATAATGAAATTATATCACCACCAAACATATTATAGTCACCCAGTTAGATTTGTCACTTCTATAAATCAAGTTATTTAAATGAATACTTTAAATGATTTTTCACTTAAACATTAAAGCTTTAGAGCTACAACAGCTCAGTTATGGTGATTCCACAATTCAATTCCAGGAAAAAAACAACTGGACACTGGAATCTGTCAGTGAATAAGGTTGAACAGATAGAAGGATGAAAAAAGAAAGAGGGGGAGGAAATCCTCCTAATTACCCACGAACGTCTCAGCGGTGAGCAATCATGAGAAAGGAAATGCTGGAAAAGTACTTGACATTTAAATGTCAGTTTAATCAAATTATGCAATTTTTTAAATGTGGCTGAGTGTAATGGGCTCTTTAAATTGTTTAAACCATGGCTTTTTCTAAAATGGTCCAGAGACTGAGCATTTAGCTCCCTTAAACTGCCTTTTGAACTAATATCCTTAAAGAATGACGTACTGAATTACATCATCACACTTTTAAAATGAAAACATAAATTTTGCTACTTTTTAAGAATAAAAGAGATCAACATATCTAATGAAAACTAATGATTGGTCAGCATTTGAAGTAAGTTAATAATAACATGATGCCCCAAGGACAAATGAGAAAGTTAGGATGTGTAAATTCTAAGAAGGGAAATTACCCACACCATGGAAAGGCTGGTTATAGGATTCTTACTCCCTACTAACTCTGTTTCCCTTAATTTTAGTAGAGATTAACCTCAACCCCAGCTCCCTCCTCCTCCCTAATCTAGACCATTCACTGGACAGAAAACTAGTAATTATCTCACTCAGACTTCCCAACAGTATCGGTTTTTTATAGAACTATGAGAAATAGGTAGGAAATGATCAGAAAAAGATACTCAAGAAAATAGTTGACCCAGTTTAACCCCAAAGCTCAAAAAAATTTGAGCTTTTGGTCTGAACACTCATGATACAGAAGTAGATTTTCTGCCTAGCTTGACAGTCAAATATAATTACTATGTCATTGGAAAAAAAACTCTGCATTTAATCACATTGTTGTCACAAAAATAATAAAGAGGATGTCTCCAGGTGGAATTAAGAGCACCACATTTGGAAATCAGTGTCTGGATTTGGCTACCATCTCTCCTACTCATTCTGCAAACTTGGACAGATCTTTTCTTTCTAATCTATATTTTCCTCATTTATGAAATGTGAATAATTGCTACTTTGTGGGAAATGTATGAGAACTAAATGTGATAATATAGAGAGAGTGATTAGAACTGTGATTGAACAATTTAAGTGCTCAAGTATTCACTATTTTTAAGTCTTCTTGGTATCAAGCAACAGAAACAGAAATTCTAGTTCATATAAGTCAAAGAATAATTCCCGTAAAAGTTACTAAGTACTTTCCAGAAATGCCAGGAGGCCTGATTAACCAGATCTAGGAGAACACGACATGAACATTGCCCGCATAGACCGCAAAATGGTCCAGTGAAGACAAACGTACCATTACACACCATACAGTCTCTTGCAACAGAAACTTCCTGGGGCTAAAACCTGGTCGTCACCATGGACAGCGCCCCGTGGTTGCTGCTTCTACACATCGTTCATGTCAACTTGGATTGGCAGAGTCCAGATCCTAACCTGTATTAGTTCATCCTGAAACAAAAACCACACAGTTTATTTGAAGAGGGGAAGTAATAGAAATAATTGTTAGGAGAAGAAAGTCAAGTCCTAAAAGGCATGCGAGAGGACCCTAAGGTGCCCGGAATTATCAAGTGCAGAAGAATAGCGATAGTCCCAAGGCTGAGGAAGAGTGAACAGTAGGAATTAGAGAGTAGGAGAAAGTGTCCTGCCAAGGTTGACACTGACATCTTCGAAGAGAGTGTAGCTACCGTGGGAACTTGCAGGCTGCAGGTGGCAAAGAAACTTGCCAGAGGTCTCAGGCCAGTGCTGGTTTCCATAAGGGGCCAGAACACATCCGTGGATGGAGGGTGTGGAGCAGCAGAATTGGATCTCTGGAAGCATTCAGAGCTGCCACTGTGTGGCGAGGGTGTGGATCTGTAGCAGGAACCATGTGTTGCTGGAGGGTTCCAGTGGTCTGGGGATGCTTGGAAGCCTCCGGTGGTGGAGTGTGGACAGGGATGCGGTTCGAGCTTCTCAGGACCCCTGCATAGAGAAACAACAGAGGAGGACCACAGGCCAAAGGAATGTCTGCTCATCCTCACTTCGGTAGGTTAATCCTAGTGCCCTCTGTTGATGAAGGCTTGCATCCCACCATCTGGCAAAGGAGAATGTTAACAGGATCCAGCATCACAAAGCAGGATACAGAGCCAATATTACACAAAAAGAAAAGTAGGTTTGGAGCTGAGGGAAATAAGTTGATCAGTGGCACATGAGTCCACAGCTTAGTTACCAGGGATGCTGGGAAAACAATCTGTGGCATTTTCAGGCTCCCAGACTCACGAGGTGATGAATTCCCAGAACACAGGCAAGCATTTCAGAGATCAGGCAGCTGAAAAGAAAGACTAACGTCTGCCTCATTCTCTCTATTAATCACATAGCACGTCATAGTGTATGCATCGCATTCACAGTTGTTATCTCAGCCAATGTGTCTAAATGTCTAAATTTTGTATTCCACATTTAAACATCTTTTTTATAGCTTATGTTTCATATCATCTTCTTTCTTGTGCCTAAATCAATGTCTAAGAGTGAACTCAGAACATGAGCAAACTACCCTGAAGGGTAGCTTCATTGTATGTTTCAGAGTCCATACAAGCTTCATACATTTGCATCTCATTGTTACACAGTTGTCAAAGTCTCAGAAAACAATCATAACCAGTGGTATCTTCAGCACGGCACTATTGGAGGGAATGCTGCTTTAGGTAAGATGCCGCAGTACTGTATGGTACACAGGTAGACGGAAGTGAGAAGACCACTCATGTACGTGATGCATGTATGAAACTAGTTTACTTGCAAATAGATGTTAATAGACTCCTCCGTAATATGGGATAGATCTATTCTTTGTATCTTTAAGAATTTTTTCTTCCCATTAGTTGGTTTCCAATGACTTGTGGTTTTCCCCTGCTAGATGCCCCCTGCCGCATTTGATACTAATGACACCATCTCTGTTTTTGAAGTGCTTTTTTTCTGTTGGATCCCATGTTATGACATTATACTGGTTTTGTCCTTATTCTCAATGCCTTTCTTGCTAAGGTTACTTGGTAGCCACCCTGTATGTGTTTCTCCTAAATGTTTGTGTCTGCTTCTCTGAATTCAGAGGCCATTTTTTTTTAATAAACCCAAAATTTCTGTCTCCAACTTGAATGTACACGCCCAGCCACCTAATTGGGTGGGTATGCACATCGGAAGTTGGAGATAGAAATTTCTGCAAGCATCTCAAACTCAGTATGTCCAAAGCTGGACTTACTAACCCTTATAGCTTTACCCCACCTCAGTGAACAGTGAACACAGCAGCCGCCATTCAGCCGGTTGCTTTAGTGAGGACTGAGACGTGAATTTTGCCTCATATTCAGGTGTAATGAATCACCAAGGCCTATCACTTCTACTTGCTACATATGCCTTGAGTCCATGTGTTTCTCTCCATTCTCACGAATCAAGAATTCTAACCTAGCAACAGTTTTTGCCTGCCTTACTGCAACACTGACTCTCAAGTTCACCAGGATCTATAATTAGCCCACACAGCCGCTAGCCTTCTAAACACAGATGAGATTATGCTCCCTGTGTGCTTCAGAACAGGAAGGTGGCTTCCCATCAGCTTTAGAATGAGGTCCCGAATCCACACTCTTCTTCCAGTGTTCCCGAACACCTGCCTCTCTACTTCCTCTTCCGCCTCATCACTCACTCACCGTATCCCCGCCTGCTCCAGGCACCAAACAAAATCATCTTCAGTTTCTTTATGTCTCTTTGCAGTTTCCAAATGTTGTATCTGAAAATGTGTTTCCCCACTTGTGAGTGCTATACTCCTAGTTAATACTCCAACTGAACACATATCCTCAGAGCATCCTTACTCTTCCTCCCCTTTTAAAAGCATTTATTCCACTTTCATCATTTATTCAAACTAAGAGTAGAGATCACATGTGAATTCTTTACTGGGGCACCCCCACCACTTAGCACATTGCCCAACTCAGCAGTGATGCTCAGTGTTGTTGAAATAAATATTCTAGCCTTGGTGGGGTTAAATACTATCACACAAAATTCTATTTTTTATATTCCCTAAATTATGAAATATATTTTACTTAGTTTTATTGTCTCCGCTTTTAACACAGGACCTGAAACACACTATACAAATGAGTAATTATATGCTGACTTAATATGTAGCCACTCAAACACAAAGTAGTATTCAAAAAAACTAGCTTTTAGATTAAATCTTTAGAAACTTTATTCCATAATGTTTGTATTACATAAAAAAAGAAAGAAAGAAAAAGGAAAAGAAAAATCAAGTTGCAAAACAAAAATCTGCCTAAAGTTGCAGTATATAGTGGACAGTGGCTTGTATATTTGTCTGCCTGTAAGGGACTAAATGACATAAACAACTCATTTGTCTTAATTGTTAGAGGAGGGCGCCTGGGTGGCTCAGTGGGTTAAAGCCTCTGCTTTCGGCTCAGGTCATGATCTCAGCGTCCTGGGATCGAGGCCCGCATCAGGCTCTCTGCTCGGCAGGGAGCCTGCTTCCTCCTCTCCCTGTCTCTCTGCCTGCCTCTCTGCCTACTTGTAATCTCTCTCTCTATGTCAAATAAATAAATAAATAAATAAATAAATAAATCTTTAATTGTTAGAGGAAAAAGGAGAACACTTTATATAGCATGAAAGCACTACTGATTAAATATTTGAGTAATTAAAATGTGCTCAGACCCATAATGAGAGTCTGTGGAAGTACTTGTCATACTCGCTGAGCACCACAATTTCATGAAATACAGTTTAAATGCTATCAGGACACAGGATAGCATAAACTCTCCTTGCTCATGGATCTCGTCCTTGCTCTATAAATTTTAAACATCTATTAATTTATCGGTAAGATCTTACTATTAGGTTTTTCCTCTCATTTGAATGGACTTTTTATCTTTACTTTCTGTCTAAGCCAAAGAGGTCTGCTTTCCTTAGTGTCTCAAGGCCTCAGGCAGTGACCACGTACCTTGGGGATTCACTTTCCTCCTCTGTAAAATGAGATATTCTACCTAGATAGACAACTGTGAAATTCCATAATCCAGAAAATCCATAATATCTGTGTCCATTGATCTCTGTTGGTTTGCAGACCCCTTGGGATCCTCTTGGGTATCATCTGCAGCTAGCCCTTGGAAGTGGAGGGCAGGGAGAGACAGAAGAGAAAGAGGCAGACTGCAATAATATTTTTTTTAAAAAAGAAACAAAAGAGGGCGCCTGGGTGGCTCAGTGGCTTAAAGCCTCTGCTTTCGGCTCAGGTCATGATCTCAGGGTCCTGGGATCGAGGCCCATATCGGGCTCTCTGCTCGGCAGGAAGCCTGCTTCCTCCTCTCTCTCTGCCTACTTGTGATCTCTCTCTCTCTGTGTCAAATAAAGAAATAAAATCTTAAAAAAAAAAAAAAAAAGAAACAAAAGAAATAATAAAGGAAAAAAGAGAAGAAAGAAAAGAAAAGGTCAGACCACTCCAGATTGGTGGGTGGGAGGGTTAATGAGCAAGGGAACGTACCTACAAGGCTTGTCTTAGGTGTCCCTAGATGAGCAGAGAGTCCCACCTGCCCACCAAAATCTTAAAGGTTTCTATAGTGGGTTCAGTCACATATACTGTGTACAGGTATACATGGGTTCAGATGCTCTCGACACCACATCACTGTTTCAAGGTCATGTCCTTGGGGCAGCTTCAGGGAGCAGGGATAGCAACTGGAACACATTCCAAGGACAGGGAGGTGGTGAGGAAATCTCTCATTCCCGCCCAGGACCAGCTCATGGGTCAACCACTAGTCACATACTCTTTTTTTTTTTTTTTTTTTTTTTAATTTCCCAGAGGGAGAGAGATCACAAGTAGGCTGAGAGGCAGGCAGAGAGAGAGGAGGAAGCAGGCTCCCTGCTGAGCAGAGAGCCTGATGCGGGCCTTGATCCCAGGACCCCAAGATCATGACCTGAGCGGAAGGCAGAGGCTTTAACCTACAGCATAGGTTAAATAACAGCATAGGGAATGAAATAGTATTTTTATTAGACATCATTCTGTTCTGTAATGCCCTATTAATTTAAAAGGATGAAGTAAAGGGCTTTATAAACCAGGGCTTATTTAACTACAAAATCTCTGGAAAAAGTTCTGAGCATTCAAAAAGCTTAAAAATATAACTTCAAAGTAGCCAGAGTGTCTCATTATTTCTATTTTGTGTTTTCCTTCTTCAGGTATGGCCCTGAGGTCTGACAATTGTTTTTTGAAATTTAGATATAGATAATATATCACAACACACAATTAAACCAGCCATTTTGTGATTTTTACTAACATCTGACTTCTGGTTCTAATTTTATATTCTAGAATGGGGAAACCCTTTAGTATCTATTTTTATATACACAGAAACTACACCATGCAATTGTTCAGTATTTCCATCCAGTCATGGTTACCTGTAAATTCTCTCATAAGATTTTGTGCAGTGCATTTTAGAAAGGCACAATTACAAGGAAAAAAAAAGGCAAAAGAAGCATTGGCTACTACAATCGTATTTGTCTCAGTTATATATGTATTTGTCCTTTTTAAATTGACAGCTGAAATTTGGCTTGCTTTAAGAGGTGGCTTTTTAAGAGAAACCAATTTTCCATAATCCTTTAAGACCTCCTATTTCCATGAAGTGTACATATTCTTATATTGCCTCTTCCAGTAGCAATCAAGGTGTAATGGCCCAAATGTCCTTAGCAGAGCAAGATGGAAGAAATATTTAACCAGTCATTTTCTTTTCAAGGGTAGAGTAGAATGAGTGTCAACTTTGGAATCAGACGTGGGCTAAAAATTGCCCTTTCCATGCTTAGATGTATAAACTTAGACAAGTTACATAACTTTACCAAATTTCATCTTTAATAATGAAAAAGAAAAAAGGGGAGAATAAGACCTACCTTATAGGACTGTTTGAAGTTTGAAGGTCATGCATAAAAAATGACTATTGCAGAACCAGACACACAGTAGTTACTTACTATACTTGCTAGTTGCTGGGTTTTCTTCCCATCCCCTTGCCCAGCTAGCGCCTTGGATGCCTTCTCCATGCTCTGGATGTGACACTAGAGCGTTGGGGTGTGGAGCTTTGCCTAAAGCACAGAGCAGGGAGTCCCATTGTAATTGTATAAGCTGTGACTTCCAAATAAGTTGAATGTAAATTCACTTTGCTAAATTGTGCCATCTTAAATACAATAAGGCATTGTTTTCTTTTATCAAAACACAATTTTACATGTTAGATTTGCTTTCGATGGCTGTTTCTTCCACTTAAAAGATTAGGCCGAATAGTTTCACAGATCTCGAATACATTTCACACAGGACTCCTCTTTGCCTCTATTCATTGGCTATTCATTAGGCAAATATTTATTGACCACCAGCTCTGTGCCAAGCATTATGCTGAACGCTGGAGATGGAAAAACAGGATGACAGAAGCAGTCAGCCCTTGCCGTTATGTCCCGGTAGTACAGACAGACATGAAACACATGTCACAAATTCACCCAGAACAAGGAATGACCCTCCAGTTATTCTACTGGGGAAGGATCATATTCATGAGAACATTTGTTTCTGAACCCCACTCCAGTATCTGTCAAATATTATTCCGTTCCATTTTTAATTGAGGTTATCCACTTCCACGATGTATTTAAAATGATTTTCAGGAAGACAGCTGTGTCTCCCTCTGATGAGGAAAAGCTTTCAACATATTATTTAGACCCTTGAAGAAGTTTCTCGAGCATACAAAGAACTCTACTGCAATTATGCCTATCAGTTATATAGTATAAAATACAGATGATGAATCGAATGTTTCCGTTCAGGAGCCACTTTAAGGTGAAACTATGTTCCAGATCCTTGAAAGCTGAACTGTATATCACTGGGTGTCTTGGCCCCCATGGTCTTCTCTATGGCTGGAAGTTGACAAGTGAAGAACCAAACACACCTATTAGGATTTACACGCTCTTTAGAATTGGTTTCTTCCTCTCCTCTCAAGTTCTTTCCTTCTGAAGACTTACTTGTTGGAGTCCTTATGGTTATATATTAGGAGTATAAAAGAATCATATGCTCTTCACAGCACCCAGATTACCGCTAGGACAGCCAGTTTTACACAGAATGGAGCCTTGCTTCTTGTGCTGAGTGTTGCAAATAGCCTTCTGCTTATTCCTTTATAGGCCTTGAAAGCAAAATGAGCCATGTGTTTCCATTATGATGGCCTGACTCTGGAAAGAAATGTGCAAACAAGCCTGTATATTTTTACTGAGCTCTCAATTAGTTTAATTTAGAATTGAAATATGCTTTCTAACTGAGATGTCACCAAGCTGAAGGGGAGCATGTGAGAGCTGTGAAGTGATTATATCTCATTGTGGTCTTTGATGGCATTGTCCAGAAGCATCCTCAGAGAAGACATCTGAGAAAGTGGAAGTACTTAATTTTGATAGAATTAAAGTGAAATATTTTTGTGGTGTTTGCATTTCAACTTGTCATTTATAGTGATTAGCTTCAGTAACTTTATGTACTCTAGCTAACCACCACTTACAAGTCTAAGAAAATTAGCTTTTACATATTAATAATCTATGATAATGCCTTAAGGGCATAAATTAATGAATTCTGGGCCCAGCATGTTCTATCCACCATCTGATTGAGGCTTTTCAAACCCAGATATGAGGAGCTCATCATTTTCACATCAAATAATCAGAGAAGGAGGGAAGATGTTTAACTAGTATGTCCTGGCTTTGTAAAATTTTCCAGTAGACTGTTGGTGTTTTAAGAGACATTATTTTAAAAATCCAGATGGATGACAAGATTTATTTTCGAAGAAAGATATATGGCAGGATTCTAAAAAAAAAAAAAAAAAGGTAGAAATTAGGTAAACATAGGGTGACAGCAATAGGAGGACAATCGAGGATCAGGGTGCTATGCGGTGGGAGGTGGGGAGGCATTTCACACACAGTTCAGGCTCCGCTGTGCTGGAGGGAAGCCTCGCCTCACCATAGTCCAGCTAAGTCAAAATTAAGTGTGTAGAAAAGATAATAGAGCATCACCCCTTTAAAAGCATAAAATATAGATGTTTTTGTCAATGGTAAGAGAATTGTCTCATTACCCAAATGTTAAATTGTTAAAAAAATTAATACATAGTTAAGATTATAATTGTTTTCCTTATAAAGAACCATGAAATGTCTGTGTCATAATAGCAGGCAGTTTTCAGGAACTAAGCTTTAGTTAAAAACAAATGGTGAGCAGATGCCCAGTTAGAAGGGGAGGGAGGGTGCACCTGGAGACCAAAAGTAAGTTGCCGAGACCACAGTGCCTTTACCAGAAACCATGATCTCCTTCACTCAGCAAACATTCAGCAACCTCAGCTGAACTTTCCACTCAGCAAACTTTCCACATGTCCGTTCCAGAGCCTGAGGTTGAGTCGGTAGAAGGGCAGTCAGATTCCCTCTTCTTGAAGAACGCATGTCATCCTGGAGAAAAGGGATAAAGAAGCCCTTTATCTCAAGGTAATTTCAAATAGTGGTAAGGGCTAAGCACAAAATAAAACAAGGTCACAGGGGAGAGAGTGACTGGAGCTGTGGGAACCTCATTTCCTAGAGGAGTCAGGGAGCGGCTGTTGGAGGAGTTGACATTTTCACTGGGACAGGAACAGTGAGAAGTGCAGCCAAGGGACAGTCAGGCCAGAGAGAGCAGTTAGAGCCAAGGCCCTAACGTGGATGAGAAGGTGTATTTAAGTAACACAAAAAGGAGAGTCTGGTTTAGTCTAGTGAGCCGGGGGCAATGGTTGATGAATTTAGGGAAGACAAAATCACTAGAGATTTTAAAGCCACGTGGATGTCAGTTAAATTGGGTGAAAAGTCACCGAAACTTTAGGGATGGGGTGCCATCTTATCACACTCTCTGCTGAGTGGGGAATAATTAGGAAAGAAGAAAACTGGGAACAGGAAGCATAGTCTGGAGATTTTACTAGTAGACTGGGCAGGACAGTGGTGGCATAATGGGGATACAAAGGAGGGAGTAGATTTTGATATATTTTAGATATTTTGGAGATAAAACCATCAAGATTTGCTCATGATTTCAATGTGGAGTAGAAGGAAGGTAAGAATCAGTAATATTTTCATAGATGGTCATGCTTTTTATTGGGGTGGGAGAAAGCAGACACAAGATTCTGGAAGAAAAATGAAGGGTCCTATTTTGGCCCAGTTGGGTCTCAGGTGCCAAAAGATGTCAAGTATTGATGTTTGGGTCTGAACTCATAAGAAGGACCAAAACTGAAGATATTAATTGGAATTATTGGCACATGAATGACATTTGAAGTCCTAGAAATAGATGACATTATCTAAAGAGTGTAGAAGTGTTCTTTCACTATTTAAAGATTGGTCAGACAGGGAGATGCAAGCCAGGAAACTGAGAACAAGCATTCAGGTAAGAGGAAATGCAGGGAAGTGTGCTGTTGGGTAAGCCAAGAGAAGATTTTGCTTCAAGGAGGAAAGTTGTAAACTCCTCATTATTATTCCCTTTGGTTACTCTCTTCATGCTGTGCCTGAAGGAAATCATGAATTTCTAAATTGTTGCCACCTCTAATGCATATTTTCATATTTTGTCTTCTGTCAGTATTCATTTAAGTTTTCATTTTGTTTTGTCATTCGCTCAGTAAGGTTTTACAGGGCACTTACCATGGCCCACGTGCTGTGTTGTGTGTGTTATGTTGGATATTGTTGTGACTAAAATAGGAAGGGTTCCTTATCATCATTCAGTTTATAAGAAATTTTATATGCTCTTAGCTTCCTCTCTTACCCTCTGCAATTATTTGTAACTTATGCCACTTTTAGACACTTTATTGAATCTCACTGTTGCATCCTTGCCTCTCATATCAGTGCAAGTAGGAAACTATTGACCTACGCACATCTTAGCTTATCTTTTAATCTGTGAACTCCATGAAATGAAGTACCCTCCATACACCTGCTCATCTTATTCAAGGTCAATTTTGTATGTGTCCTTGGCCGTATGCATTCTGTCCTTCTGGGGCCTTCCTAAATTAGTACCCCTTTCTCTTCTGTATCCTTTCTCCCTCTTTGTTCCCTCAACCAGTAAACATGCTCAAATTTCTCCTATCCTCTCTCTCTGTCTCTCACTCACATAGATAGAAGATAGATAGATAGATAGATAGATAGATAGATAGATAGATAGATAGATAGATAAAGATACCTCACTTAATACTCTGTAGTCACATCCTTGAAGACAAATTTAGCATTACATCATTAATGAAAACCACATCTTATTGGTATCTAATCCAATTATTGCTAGGATCATGAACCTAAAAATTTATTATCGAGAGTATACTATTATTCATATTCTAGGATTATCTCCTAGAAGTTGGTATGTCCAGGAGCATTTGGGTAGCTCAGTTGATTAAGCGTCTGCCTTCAGCTTGGGTCATGATCTCAGGGTCTTAGGATCGAGTCCTGCACTGGGCTCCCTGCTCAGTGGGGAGTCTGCTTCTTCCTCTCCCTCTGCCCCTCCCTCAGCTCACAAGCTTTCTTGCTCTAGCTCTCTCTTCAAATAAAGAAATAAAATCTTTAAAAAATTTTAAAGAAAGAACTTGGTACATCCAGTGACAGGATCTCTGTAGTACATGTTTGCACAGGGCATAGTGTTTTGATGTTTTGGTGACAGGTTTTTTTTTTTTTTAAGTACCTAATAACCAAATGCCGTATGGTGACTCTGTCCTCCTAACACTATGTTTATATTCAAGCAACTGGCATATGTTTGTTTCCCTAACTTTCTAGATATTATTTGTCTCTGATGTAGTTTAAATATGAACTTTAATCAGAAATAGAAATATTGGCAACGTACTTGTCGATTCCTGTATTTCTAATCACTATTCAAACCTAACCTCCATAGACAAGTAACAGCTCCTTCAGTCCACCTGCCCCATGACCTTTGGGCTAAGCTAAGAACCATCTGTGCTTCCCAGTAACCTCTACCTGTCAGTTACTGCGTTCACTTTCTTGAGGTGTATCAAGATTTGTATCTTGATTTGTATCTGGCCACTTAGAATGTGAGCCTTTTCTCAGTGGAAAATACTGTATTAATTGTATTTTGTTAGAAATGCTCATAACACAATGACTGGAATAAATTAGGCAGTATATACGCATTTGTTGAATGAGACAATGAGTGGTAGTGTTAAATCTACCTTTTTTTTTTTCGCAGTATGTTCTTTCTACTAGAGATGGATTAAACATCAACAAACACTTTTTACACTGCTTTATACAGTTTACCCAGACCAGGAAACAGTTCTGTTTATGTTGAAAAATGGATAGCTTAAGCTTGCAAATTCAAATATCTACAAGGCTGGGGAGATACATACACACACACACACACACACACACACACACATCTCACTAAATTGTCACTAGATATATATTATGTATATTATATGTATATTATGTATATACATTATTATGTATATATTATATGTGTATATTATATGTGTATATTATGTTATGTGTGTGTGTGTGTGTGTGTGTGTGTTTTTTGTTTTTTTTGTTTTTTTTGTAGTCTACACACCCAACATGGGGTTTGGGCTCATGACACTGAGTTTGAGAGTCCCATGCTCCATGCTGACCTGGCCAGGTGCCCTCACAGGGCTGGATTATTAACAGAAGTACCTGGAGTGGCACAGTAGTGATAGGAAGTGGTTAGGTTTACAGCCCAGCGGATGTCTGAAGTTCCAAACCTAGCAGTTAACTCCAGTAAGGTGGGGGATTAAGGATGTTGGATTTAGGATGTGGCTGGTCATCAGCACACTTGATGAGCATGGTTCTGGTGGCTGGGAAGTAGAAGAGCCAAATGAAATGAGTTTGAAAACAATGTAAGTGGAAAACCCCGTCAACAAAAGTGCCTGGGGAAGGGTAGGAGGGTAAGAAGCGGTAGGTGTAGAAGGTTCTGAGTTTTATAAAATGAAGGACAGCTGGGCTTGTGTACGGAAGTCCTGTAGAGCAGAGGGAGCCTGCAGAGGCAGGAGAAAGGGAAGGGCAGCAGGTGGAGCACTGGCCTGTGTTCTTCCCACCCGTGCAGCAGTGGTTGTGTGAAATTCAGCATATCACTTGGGTTTATGTCCCATGACGTGAGAAACACTGAGCTACGACCACATCGTTTGATTTACATGTGATAGAAGGCTATAAATTATCACAAATTATATGACAAATTGACTTGGCTTGGCATCTGGAATGTGGCATCTGGAATGGAACAGGATGGCTACCTGATGAAAAGACAGATCTAATTAATTGACACCATCAGGTAAAGATGAATGGATTATTACGATGTGTTTATATTATGTGTTTATTTACATAATAACATGATCTGAGTGATCTCATTAGTGAAGCAGAATATATAATATGCACTTAAAATTATGATTGGATTATTTCATTGGAAGTCTTATCCTGATTAGTGTTTGTATCCCAAAATAAGTATCCATCTCGTATCATCATATCTATTTAGTGACTAAGCATCACATTAAAATTCAGCTTGCTCCCCTCTTATGTATGCATTTCTGAGCACATTGATACTCGGCTTATTTTATTTTCATTAATTTGTGTATGCTTTCAGATAGCTCAAAAAGTTCCATTGTTTGAATAATTATCTATATGCTAAGCAACAATAGACATTATAAGACATAACCAAGTGAATTTTGATTTGAGTGTTTGCAAAGCCATATTCTAGTACGAAATATGGAAATAATTATATTTTAAAATTGGAATCTGTTGATCGAGTAAAATACTATCTAGGGTATCACATCAAGATAATAATATTGAACATTTGATTGACAATCTATCCATATACAAAGGAAACCCAATAACGCTTACCTACCAAGCATATAATTCTAGATTAAATAGACAAAAAAAAAAAAAATTCAAATGAGTGCTACTAAAACTGGACCTTTGCAAAAGGAAACTAAAAGGTGAGTGACAAAATACAGCCAAAAGCAAAGTTATTAGTCTAAGACTTATTATAGTTTCCAAATAAGTTTATTAGAAGGAGAATGACAGGGCGCCTGGGTGGCTCAGTGGGTTAAAGCCGCTGCCTTCGGCTCAGGTCATGATCCCAGGGTCCTGGGATCGAGGCCCACATCGGGCTCTCCGCTCAGCAGGGAGCCTGCTTCCTCCTCTCTCCTCTCTCTCTGCCTGCCTCTCTGCCTACTTGTGATCTCTCTCTCTGTGTCAAATGAATAAATAAATTCTTTAAAAAAAAAAAAAAAAGAAGAAGTAGAATGACAAATAGCTGTGAAAAAGACCGGTTAGATATTTATGATGACGCAAATGAAGAAAGCAGACAGAAGATGATTAAATATCAGAAAATACTGTTTGTTGAGGAACAAATGGAATAAATTAAGTTAAATACTACAGCAAGCACCAGAGTAGTGGAAAGTCATAATGATTACATCGAAAACAACACAGTAGGAAAGAAAAAATAACCAAGGAACTTCGTATAGAGTATACTAGTTGTTTTTGGCCTTTTTAAATAGTGTAATACTATTTGCACATAAAATTTAATGTTGGCAGCAGCTCAGTATTTGAAATAGGTGAAATCAGAAGTGTTGTTGGGCTTTTTGGGGGTAAAGAGTACTACCCTTTCCTGTCTCATCGAAGGTTCTCCTGCAAAGCTAAATGAAGTGAAATCCTCTTAGGAAACTTGTGGGGTTCCTAGAAAAGGAGTTTGGAAACCAAAACTTGACAAAGGTATGGTTTTAAAATGCCATAACAAGGAATTGTGTAAATGTTCATTATATGCACGAGTATCTTAAAGTACAAGACTTGCTTACATTTTTTCTTTTTTAAAGATTTATTTATTTATTTTAAAGAGAGTGAGTGTGCATGCTCACCCTGGGAGGCGGGGCAAAGGGAGAGGGAGAGAGAAACACCAGCAAACTCCCCGCTGAGCCCGGAGCCCAATGAGGGGCTCAGTCCCAGGACTGGAGCCTTAAGCCAGAGTCAGACACCCAACCAACTGTGCCACTCAGGTGCCTGCTATATGCTTAACAGTTTCTTGAACAACCATTAAAATCTGTGTGTACTTTCAGCACCAAACTGAAAGCCAGTATCTTAGTTTTGAGTTCTGAAGCTCTTCAACTGCTTTTTTCAATAAAGTAAAATAAAAACTATTTGAGCCAGATTATTTACTGAGTAAAGATTGATAGTGTGCCCTCAATTTGCATGAAAATTGAGGGAACAGGACATGGAGGAAACATGAAAACTTTAAAAGGGAGCCAAGGGACTCCTGGTTATACACTAAATGTACAGCACTTACAAAAATACATCCAAAGCCTTGGTGGAACATTCGCAAGGTTAACAGCTGATCCAGCAACTTGATTTATTTGAAAAAGTCTCTTAAGTTATAGAAATTAATTGAACTGAAACCCCAGATACCCAAATGTTACATCATGGTGTTTCTTATACCTTGTAAGAAAATTTCAGCCAGTCACACTGTCAGAAGAAGGCTTCCAGGTTGGCCAGTTTACTCAGGTGATCAAATTGTAGCTCCTGGGCCAGCACAGAATTAGAATTGGATGTTCTTCCTTCATGGACTTTCTTTATAAAATCTACTACTTACAGGGCGCCTAGATGGCTCAGTCAGTTAGACATCTGCCTTAGCCTCAGGTCATGATCTCAGGGTCCTGGGATCGAGCCCCACTTTCGGCTCCCTGCTCAGTGTGGAACCTGCTTCTCCATCTACTCCCTGCCTGTGCTCTCTCTCCCTATCTCTGTCTCTCCCTCAAATAAATAAATTCTTTAAAAAACAAAACAAAACTACCACTTACTAATTATCTCCTGCATAGGATCATGGTTTTTTATACATTATCTTATTTAATCCTTGGCATATTATATATCTATAACTGAGACTATTAAGATTAAATAACTTAGCCAAGGTCACCTAACAAGAAAAAGTACTAGCATTTAAACTTGTTAGCTGAGTTTGCAGTCTTTCCCCTATATTTTAAAGTGTAGTCTATCCTAATCCTGTCCATTTGAATATAGATGCTTGTCCCTTAGGTGTACTTTTTCCAGAACTTATACAATATCTCTTAGAGCATATTTTCTACAAAAGACCAATAAAATCAGTTTTCTGTTAATTAGTACCTTCTGCTATAATTACATTGCTCAGACTCTATCCCCAATTTCAGAGGCATATTAAACAAGAACAGAAGAAACATTGCCAGGTTTTATTAATTTATCTTATGTAATTATGCCTCATAATTTCCTAAGACCCAGATATTGTAGAATATGGGTATAAATGTTATTAGGATAATTAATTTTTTTCCAAGAGCCTGTTACTGCTTCAACAAAACAAAATCTAATTTCTTTGTATCACAATGAACTACTCCTAATACCTCTAGATTATCTAATATTCTCAGCTTCTTTATAAACTTAGCAATTAAAAGTAGTAACCAAAGTCAGAAAACAAACATTTTAGAGAACTAAGGACATCTTAAACTAGCTATATGAGCCAGGGAGGTATGGGACCTTTCACGGTATGCGGTAAACTATGAGAATTTGGAATTCAAATAGTTACGCTTTCCTTCCTAAAGACAAAAAGAATTTTTCATGCAAGTCTGTATCCTTTAAAAGGTAAATTAGAAAAAGTCACCCAAGTTTGGACTAGGATTCAGTCATGCTGAAGGAGGGTCAAAATGAAGCTATGCAAGAATCTTGAGAAGAGGGGTTTTGTTTTGTTTTTCTCTTTACGTATTTGTCTCGTTCTCGCAACAACTAGGAGCATAGACAAGAAGGACAGGAGGAGGCTGTGCACCTGTGATCCACAGTGGACCTGTGCACCGCAGGTCCACTTACTGCAAGAGGACTCGGTTCTATTGGGTTTTTAAATTGCTTTGTCTTCGCTTTATAGCCTTCCTAGAAGCTGCACAGCTCATCACAATTCCGCTAAGCATCCAGGGCACCCCAGTAGTGATTTTCCAGATAGCTTAACTTGTTTTCAGACGTGGTTCAAGAGAGCTCTAAGGTTGTGAGGGGGAAAAAAGACAAGTGCCACTGCAAAAACAAAAAAGCCACAAAGTAATGAATTTAGGTAGATGGTTTATCTCCGTTTCATTTTAGTTCTTTTTATGGGGTTTTGTCTTGTTCTCGCATTCGGAGCATATTCCTCTGTTTTGTCCTTTTGCTCGACTTGGTGTGTTTGTTTCAGTGAGTTGGGCGAACCGCTGCCTTCCCTAAAGGCAGGCAGGGTCTCCCGTGGAAGGGCACCCCCGGGGTCGCCTGTGTGTTGGGGGTCCCTGGTGGGATGGCTGTGGGTGAAGTGGGCCCGGGCTGCCTGCACGGAGGGTGCCCAGGAGGACTGCGGAAGCTGCAGCTGCTGAGGCCGAGCATCCGCCCCCCGCCCGGGGCAGGCGAGGGAAGCCCCGCAGGCCAGCTGCTTGTGCCCGACGGCGTGCGTGCGTGCGGCCGCCTGCTTCCCCGGATCCCGCCCGTGCGGCTGCCCGCCGAGCCTCCCGAGGACCGCGTGGGCTGGGGG
>LNAC01000390.1:1344804-1372451 GCA_002007465.1 Ailurus styani | reverse complement strand
CGTCCGCGCCTCCTCCCCGCCCCTGGCCCTCGGGTCCTTCCGGCGTGCGGGCGGGCGCGGCTCCCGGCGCTCTGGTCTCCTCCAGGAGGAGCGGCTCTCCGAGGCGGCGTGGACGCCGTGAGGGAAGCGAGCGCGGCCTCCGGCGGCGCCATCTTGCGGCGCCATCTTGCCCCGGAAGGGCCGGTGGGTGCCCTGGGAAAGGACCTGTGGCCGGGTTACCTCACCCGCCGGGTTACCTCACCCGGCGCCTCACCGGTTACCTCACCCCGTGCCTCACCCGGTGCGCGCCAGGATGCACTGATGGAGTACAAGTAATTACTTCGCTTTTACTCCTTCCTGACATTACATTCCTTCATGAGCCAATGATTCAGACTTAGCTTCATGGACTGTTGACGGGGAGGTCGACAACTTGCGAGCGCTCACGGCTTGTGTGGTTTTTTCTTTTTTTCAGTCTGTTCCCAGTACTCCAGAGGAGTGTTTGCCATTTTCGGACTCTACGATAAGAGGTCGGTACACACCTTGACCTCGTTCTGCAGCGCCTTACACATCTCCCTCGTCACGCCCAGCTTCCCCACGGAGGGCGAGAGCCAGTTCGTGCTGCAGCTGCGGCCGTCTCTGCGGGGCGCGCTCCTCAGCCTGCTGGATCACTACGAGTGGAACGGCTTCGTCTTCCTGTACGACACGGACAGGGGTAAGTCCCGCGGCGGCGGCGGCGGCAGGGCGACTCCGAGCTTTACCTCAGGACGGCCCTGGGTCCCGTTTGTGGTTTACGGAAATACCGTGAGCCCTAATGTGGCTGGAGTGAGCCAATGGACGGCGCGTATTAGTCCTTTTATCTTGACTCGGGACAAAAAGTTGTGATCAAATAAGCTTCTGATGCGCAAGGTTATTCAAGAGCAAACCACGCTCTGTTGTTTAGCCGAAATAATTCTGTGAAAATGTCCACGATGATATTTCAGGTACGATCAGGACGTAAATATGTCTTTTACTTCAAGTGCAGTTGATTTCATGTCTTGGAAGGTCTTTAGAAAGTTGCGGGTTGATTTTTATGTCTACATCTATATATCTAATTTTATTTAAAAAAAAAGAAAAAGTAGCAGGTTCAACTGCAGCATTGAGTCTGAAATGTAGATTTTGTTTTGTCTTGTTTTATTGAATTCAGTTAGCCAACATGTAGTAAGTACATCGTTGGTTTCAGATGTGTTTGAAATGTAACTCTGAGGACTTGAAGCATCGTGTCGGTGCAGTACAGATTGGGTGGGAAGGCTTTTTGCTTTTGCTTGCCGGAAACCGTTCACTATCGAAGATTAATAAGTGATACTGTTGAACTCATGCATTGGTAAAACAAGGTTAAGAATGTTAGATTATTAACAGTCCATTCATATGTGTACCTGTTTGAGATACTTTGACTTTACAGTGTGAGACATAACTTAAGTTCCCATAGTCTTTTTTTTTTTAGTTTTTTTTTTTTAATTTAGTGATTAGAATCACAACATATTCCAAAATAAACAGCGAGAAACCCCCTGTGGGTGTTTTTTTTTTTCAGTCTGTTTTTCCTTAAAGACTGTGGTTTCTGATCAGAAGTTGGCGTACAAGTTAAAATTGGCAACATTTTAAGAATATCCTTGAATAGAATTCTATCTGTAAAATGGGTAAGATAATAAACATAAAACAAAAAACAAGCAAGATAAGTCTTTTGAAGCTATGATTACCTTCAGAAATCGAAAGCATTATTTCCTATACTCGGAAATGGTATATATCCTATAAGATGTCATAGTGATGGTCCTAGTGCATAGCTTATATTAATATTCTTGCTAAATTTCCCTTTCTGTAACACATTCAGAAAATTTAATATCATCAGTGTATTTTTTTTGCATGGTTACAGCATGCAATAATTCTCATTTGGAAACATGGGAACCTACTCATCTCTCATGATAACATTTTCCAATAGCTAATCATCCAAAGCATTCTGCAGAATGTATTTTAGATTAGAGAAATGATCATTCTGTACATTTCTAACTTCTGGAAAAATCCTTAAGCAAGAGGACACTGAAAATTGAATCATAATACTACTGAAAACAGCAGTGAGATACCACTACATATCTATTAGAATGGCCAAAGTCCAAATCACTGACAGCACCAAATGATGATGAGGATATGGAGCAACAGGAGCTCTCGTTCATTGTTGGCAGGAATGCAAAATGGTACAGCCACTTTGGAAAACAGTTTGGCGGTTTCTTACAGAACTACACCCTGGCCATGTGATCCAGCAGTCACGCTTCTTGGTATTTTACTCACCAGAGTTGAAAACTTATGTCCGTACAAAAACCCACACACAGATGTTTAGAGCAGCTTTATTCATAATTGCCAAAACTGGAAAGCAACCAAAATGCCCTTCAGTAGGTGAATGGATAAACTGTGGCTCATCCAAACAGTGGAATATTGTTCAGAGCTAAAAGGAAACGAGCTATCAGTGCATTAAAAAACATGGAGGGACCTTAAATATATATTCCTGCTAAGTGAAGGAAGCCCATCTGAAAAGGCTACATGCTGTATGAGTCCAACTATATGACATTCTGGAAAAGGCAAAACTATGAAGATAGTAAAAAGATTAGTATTTGCCAGAGGTTAAGGGGAAGCGGGGATAAATAGATAAAGCACAGAGGATTTTCAGGCAGTGAAACTATTCACTATGATACTGTAATAGTCAACATATCATTATACATTTGCTCAAACACATGGAATGTCCAAAACCAAGGGTGAAGCCTAGTGTAAGCCACGGACTTTAGGTGATATTAATGTGCTGATGTAGGTTTATCGGTTGTAAAATATGAATGTCTAATGCAAAAAAAAATTACACTTCATTAAATTAACTTAATGTGTTAAAAAATTGAATCATAATGTCAAGAAATATATACTAGGATCTGGATGAGATTGTTCTTAATGACACAGCCCAGTTCACCACTGTCATCCTTACTTTCTGACATCTTGATCACACAGAAATATGGGTGGGACCTATATCTTTTGCCTCTGTTCTTGAGTAAATCAGTCTTTGGCAAAAACAAAGGTGTAGGCATTCATGCCTTAGCCTCCCCACCACACAGGGATTAAAAGTGGTGCTTTGGTTTTGTACTAGTTGGTACTTTCCAGGATCCTCACTCTTGCATAGCACATCAGAGACTCTAACCATGAGCCACCTCCCATCACCTCTTTCCAGGGATGTGTCTAGTATAAATATACATACTTCATTATTTAAAGTAACTTTTTCCTGGATAAATTTAGGGCATATGTCCTTCATGGTACAAGCATTGTTTCTTCTAATATGGCATCTTGTCATCTTTAACTTACTTATTGGCTTGCTGCACAAAGCCTGCTTTTTCCTTCTTGTCTCTCTGGAATGTAACTGTCCTGTTTCATTGTGTTGTGTTTTAAAAAAAATTTTTTTAAGATTTTATTTATTTATTTAGAGAGTTCACAAGAGGAGGGAGGGGCAAAGGTGAGGGAGTGGGAGAATCTCAAGCAGACTCCTTGCTGAGTGCAGACCCTGGGCCTCGATCTCATGACCCTGAGATCATGACCTGAGCCAAAATGAAGAGTTGGACATTTAACCAGCTGAGCCAGCCGGGTGCCTTGTAACTGTCCAGTTTTTAACCAGTTGATGCAAGTCACTTTCTAAAATTTCCTGGTTTTGTCCAGTAGTTGCTGCAGGATAAACAGCTAGTCCTTTGTATGGGCTTCTGTTACAGTAACCCAAGCCATTTGCAAAAGAGACACCTTTATACCAAGTGGTAATTGCATGAAAATATCAGGAAGATGGCTACTTACATTTTTTTCCTGAAATGTATTTGACGTACAATGTTATATTGGTTTCAGGTATACAACATAGTGATTCAACAGTTCTGTGCGTTGCTCACTGCTCGCCACGATAAGTGTAGTCACCATCCGTCACCATACAATGTTATCACAATGTTGACTGTACTCTCTACGCTGTACTTTTCATCACTGTGACTGACTTATTTTAGATTTGGAAATGTGTGGCCTTCCCTGAATGTTGAGGTGGTTCACCCCACTGTGGTATGACGCTGCTTCCCAATATACTTGGTCATGATTAAGTACTCAAAAAAGACAGTACTGATTTTTTCTCCCTTTGAAACTGTTGTGGTTATTTTATAAGTTTAGGGTCACAAGACCAATTTATTTCCTCTTAGATACTGGGCTTAAGATTATGTGTCACTGTCACCAACTTTGACATGAGCTTCAGTTGTGAACGTGATTGCTTTCTGTCATAAGCATAGTTGGCTAAGAGTCATCTGTATTTTTGCCTCATGCAGAAAAAAAGAGTACATATCAACATTAAATATAAGAATTTATTTATTTTTATTTTTATTTTTTTTAAAGATTTTATTTATTTATTTGACACACAGAGAGAGATTACAAGTAGGCAGAGAGGCAGGCAGAGAGAGAGGAGAGAGGAGGAAGCAGGCTCCCTGCCGAGCAGAGAGCCCGATGCGGGCCTCGATCCCAGGACCCTGGGATCATGACCTGAGCCGAAGGCAGAGGCTTTAACCCACTGAGCCACCCAGGCGCCCTAAGAATTTTTTTAATGTTCAAAACCAAGTGTAAAAAATAAGATTATGGTGCTTTTCTCTGATCTTGTTACCCATAAACTGTTTATTTAAACATTTGTCATGTTACAAGTAACTGCCTTAATATGACCTTGAATTTCTCTGCAAACTTGAGTGGAACATGGCTTTCTGATGCATAAGAAATCCTTATTTTGGGATATTTCATTGATCTCCTCAATTACTTCTGAAATCTTAATCCCTGCAGTGATATAATGATCTCATAAAATGCAAAACCTTCATTCTTTTGTAACTTAAAGTAGTGCTTTCATGTTGATTCCCAGTCAGTAAAAGGAATGATGCTTTCTTTCCTCTGTAAGACTTGTATTCAGGTTCTGTTCTGCTGTTGAGGAGTTGCATGAACCTACCCATATTTTTGTCCACATCTGTTAGGGATACAGAAATACAGACAGAGAAGGCAGAAAGTTAAACTGCATTGTCTCTGAAGCCCATTCATCCTTCTGTAAGGTTTCTTTATAGTTTATATTCTGAATAGTCTATTCCTAACCAGAAATGGTAGTAGGCGGCATTAAAGAAAGATAGTAGGCGGCATCGGCAATCTCTTTACCAGGTGACTCCCTGCTTCTTTTCGTTTGACTGCCTCTCAAGAAAACAAAAGGGTTTGTTCATTTATTCACTTAATTTATCCATTTGTTATTCAGTAAAAATTTTTTGCTCAATTTGTCTGTATCGGGCACTTTGATATGTATTAAGATGCAGTGACGAGCAGGACAGTACTGAAAGTAAGTTAACTCACTTCCCATGGCTTCATTAGGAAATAGTACATGGGAAACAGTGCACACTACTTAACAGCCAGGAGCTTGCTTTGATACATAGCTTAATGTT
The DNA here is from genome assembly GCA_002007465.1 of Ailurus styani. Classification (NCBI taxonomy): domain Eukaryota; kingdom Metazoa; phylum Chordata; class Mammalia; order Carnivora; family Ailuridae; genus Ailurus; species Ailurus styani. The sequence continues at coordinate 1,366,983 of LNAC01000390.1, read as the reverse complement.
TTTATAATTTTAACTTGGAACAAAACTTCAGTAAAATTTTTGAGTTGATAAATTTAAGGCTATTGAGTGCTTGAAATGGCTTATGAACCTGAGGATCTGAATTTTAAATTTTAATTTTTATTGGTTAATTTAAGTAGTCACATTTGCCTAATGGCTACTGTATGGGACAACACAGTGCATCTAAACAATGAGCTCATTTGGAATAACAGATTGTACTTTGAGTGAAACATCTAAATCTTTTCTTGACTCATGTAGGAAAAGAACTTAGAGAACACCCTGTACAGATCCTTTTTATAGTAATTTTCACATCGCATTTTGTATACATTTACATATCTTTTCTTCCGCCAGAAATAGGTCTTTTGCCAGTAATTATTATATCTTATTACGTTTATACCTTTTGTATGTAGCATAATAACCCCTGATAAGCATACCATAAACATGAAATGGACTAAAGAATTCATCAAGTGTAGTCTTTGACAGTTGGTATCAAATAATTTTAGTGCTCTAATAATCGCTTAATTCATACTTTATTAATGATACCATATTTTGTTTTCGATGATACCATATTTTAGTGTCTCAGAGTTCATACACTAGTCAAAATGAAAAATTCTCCTATAGGGATGGTCCTTGAATTAAATGCAGTTTTCTTATGAAAAAATGTGGAGAAGCCTGAAAAATAGCATTCTTGAGTATATAATTAAGCTAAATATTTATAGCATTTTAAAATAATCTATATTTTTGGTAGTATAAAACCTTGAAAATCTTTTCAAATCTACTTAAAGGGATGTTGTTTTCCTCCAGTGAAAAAGATGTTAATTTAAGCAATATAAGCAGTGGTTATTTTCCCATTTGAAATGGATCTTTTCAAAAGAAGATATTTTTTACTTGTGTCTATTGCCCAGAATTGTGTATATTTATGATGCGTTTTTGTCTATTCCCAACACCACTGGTCACAAGGTGAATTTATGATCAAGGGAGAGTTGAGACACAAACCTAACATTTTTTAAATTCTAATGATCACTGTCAGTGTTTTCCAGAGAACTGGTATGAAGGACAGCAGTTTCGATCTCACATCCAGAGTAAGCAATGGCTGGCACTGTGATTTACTTCCTCCTGCTTCTCTTTAATGCCTAATGTTCAATGTTTTATCACATCAGTGCTTTCCAGCCTAGCAGTGTTATTTCACAGGTTGGTGAATATTTTGTATTCAATATCTGAATTAATATTATAACATTATATAAATTGTCCCTAGGAGAGATAAATTTGGCAAGGCATAGAGTAGAAAACTTTACTTTGGTTTGTTTTGGCTTATTTCCTTTGGCCTGGTTTTTTTTAGCTTTTTTTGTTTTTTCATTTTTCATTTTACAAAAATGTACTCTACACATAGCGTAACATAACTTTGAAAAACCTAGGAAACAGTGTTGTGGGCTGGCGGGTGTATGTGTGCTGCTCCCCTGGGCTGAGCAAGGAGGGAAGGCGGATGGAAAGACAACTTGGTGTGGGGAGGGCAGCGATCTTGCTGTTTCATTTCTCCTTTTTGGGTTTTGCTACCTATATATGCCTAAAACCCTTTTTGCAAAAAGTCAAGATCTACGTAAAGGAACAAATGAAGAGGCATGAAATCCCTTTCAGTGATACCTCTCTTACTTCCCAGTAAATAAGCCTGAATGAAATGCTGCAGAGAAGTCTCCTGTCTTCCCTCTGGGTTCTCAACTCCACTTCTGTATTTCTTCTCGTATCGTTGTTCTTTTACTCTTTGCCTCCTTCTCTTCCTGCTCTTGGAACCTAATTCGGATAGGCAGCACAATTCCAGGGAACTGGGAGCCTCAGCCCTCTGTCAGTCGTTACCAGTTACAGACTCTAGCGGTAAACTCACAGCCAGAAATATGTAGGGGGGTGACAGAGCAGATACCTCCAAGGAATATGGCATAACGACCTCAGTTCCCACCAAAATAATATGACTGGTTCTGCTCCCTCTTACAAATTCCTTTCAGAGAGGTGTGAGTTGGGGAAGATTTTCAGGGGTGCCTGGACACCTGTCAGCTGGGCTCGGTGCCACTCAGAGGAAAGATCAGTGTGGAGTGGTTCTTAAAGCACCCATCTCCAATCCCCAGTTCTCCCATACATGCTAATGTCATGCCGGCACATGTCTGCCTTCAATTGTGCCACTTAAAATGCTTATGGTCCATTTTTCTTATTAAAAGTAAAATTAGAAACACAATAGCAAAACAGATAATTGATGTATGAATTCAGGATTAGTAAGAATCTTTCAGATCCTAACCAGGTGTTATCTAAGAAGAAATAAAGAATTTATCTTTAATTCTTGATACATTAAGCCCCATTTTCCATTTGTTTCCTAACCCTGGGGGAAAAACCTTTAAGTCTAAAACCCACACGAGGATGAAGAGGATTCCCTTTCTATAAACGTCCCGTGACGAACCTCAGGCAATTAACCTGTGTTTATTGTGAACTCATTAGGATTTAGACTTTTTATAGCTCATCCCAGTACTTTTGGTTCCTGATTTTCATTACATTTATAGTCCGGCTTACAATGCCACATATTTACTTGTTGCCAGTTGCCAAGTGTGAGGAAAACCCATTCTACCAGGCGGAGAACAACACTTAACTGTATCTTTCAAGCACGCATCACTGCCTTCCTGCTGGAACTGTGCCAGTGGGAGAGCAAAGAAAAAAACCTGTATAAAAATAACAATGGAGCTTCCTGTGGAGATTCTGGCTTCTCATTGAGGGAGAAAAAGTAATCAGAAGCAGGCAAAGCAGCCCCTGCTCCCTTCACAGCATCGCTTTTAGTATCAGCTGCAATGTTTATTCTCTGCCCTCATTAACCCAGATCCCACAGGCTGTTTCCACCGGGTTAGGAAGGGGACCAGTGGACTAAGGGGCAAGTGGATGGGGTGAAGGAGCATGAGTGTGTGTTCTCATAAAGAGGTTTATGTGTCTGATCCCTTTTCCCTGGTTAGAGGAGGCAGAGGAAGCACATGTCTGTTACCTCCCTCTTTCCTGGTTACGGAATGGAGAGTTTGAGGGCAAATGCTGGAAGTCATATCCTAAAGGTGTACTAAAATCCAAGAAGTAGAATGAATCAGAGCCGCACTGCAGACAAGGGGATTACCAAAGAACAATGAAGTAAAGCTACAAGGAGGGTAGTCAGAGAAGCGATCGGAGCAAGGAGCAGGGAAGTAAGCAGTGTGTGAACAGATTGGAGAAGGTCTGGAGAAGGACAGAAGCCTACGGTTGCTCTCGAGGTGCCAGCGGTCTTCCAGACATTCATGTGAAAGGTTGAAGAGGCCTGAGTGGAATGGAAGGGAAAATAGACTTGCAGCCTTCCGTGAATGTTTGTGCCGGGTCCGTGCAGTTGTCAGCTGGGAGGCACTATACGCATTGTTGACTCTGTGACACAGCTCCTGTCTAGCTGTTCCTCCTTTCCCATTTGCTTCCTTTTGTTGGTGTTCAGTCTGAACAGAAGAGCAGAGCAGATCTGGGTAAGACTTTTGGAGGTCCTACTCACTGGAAAGATGATCGTGCCCCCCCCCATTGAAATTCAAAATTCAAACAAATTATGAACAATTGTATGGGAGTATTTTTCCCCCATGGTGACCATATTAATGCTTTTATTGAAATATTAAATTTGTTTAGAAAATTTTGTCATGATAGGAGCCTGAGCGTAGACACAACCTCTGTCAGTTGAGTTACTGAGTCAAGCCTGAGGACTACAGGGGCCGGGGGGAGACCTGTTCCTTGAGGATCCTGAGATTGATGAAATGTGGATATAATATATGAACAATTTTCTTACCCCAAAAGACAGATGGCAAGGATTTCTCACTGGCTCCATCATTTCAGTGACCCATACCTTTCTAAAGCCATAGGTTTGCAAATGACTTGTATTTTTCCGACAACTTCTTTATTTAAAAAAAAAAAAGTTGCTTACGTGAAGATCTGGGGGAAGATCTTTCTTTTCAAGCTCTGACTGAACAAATTGCCTCAAGATAATATATATTATCTCTAGGAAATCTTCCTTCTCATATGAATGTGGAACAAATGTGTGTGTAATAACAATGCACGATCAAGGTTAAATCCTTCTAGTGCAAAACTTCTGCCAGAGGTAAGGTTCACTCGAGTGATGTGCCCTGTAGTTTATCACCACGTTATAATGTGTGGTATCAGGGCTGTGGAAGGCAGGAAGTTCCTGTTCGATACAGTGGAAAGCAGTCCTTAGGTATAAGTTGAGGCTGTGACAGGTCTGCCAGTGTTTTGCCAAACAGAAGTAGTTCCAGCATCATTTCGGTCCTGTAACCCGGATTCTGTCCGTGGAGGACAGGGGAGCCCATGGAAAGTGACTGGATTCAGATCCCAGCTGTGCCACCGATTACATGTCCGATCATAGGTTTCCTGAAATCGCTGGATGTCTGCCGTCTTCCCAGTCACTCTGAGTTGTATGTAAAGTGCTCACACAGCTTCTGGCGTATGACGAAGTGTGTATGTTACAGCTGCTGTATTACTGGTTATTATTATTATGCACGGGGTGTTACTGCACATGTGTGAGCCAGCACCCCTTCCCGAGATTGCTCTTACTCACGTTCCTTTGGGAAGTTGTATAATTTAAAGTCTGGACAACATGAACCAGACCTTCAATAAATTTTTGTTTAAAATCAAAGTAATAATTTTTATGACAATTTTTTGTGTAATTTTGTCTCTAATTGGTTAATGGCTAGAATAACCTTCTGCTCTATCACAACATTGGCCACATTTCCATCCTGTGCTGCACTAGCTTGTTTTGGAAATGTGTGTGTGCCACAGGTATTTTGTTTGCATCATTGAGCACTTTTTTATATCCTAGCTCTACCTGTATGCTACCTGCCAACAGACTATAGAATAGCAAACCATGGCATAAAGAGAAGTATTTGGGATCACGGTGACCAGACCAATTGTTGAAACACGCTTAGGGATCATGTTCCCTCATGCAATATAGGCATGGTGCCATGCTACATAGAGCAGGGGGTAGAAATACAAACTAAAAGGTGGTCATGGGTAAATACCAGGTTGGAAGTAATAGAAGATTCTAATACTCTTTGGAGTAGAACAAAAAAAGTCTGAAGAAATAGGATTTTTTAGAAAAAACGAGAGAGAAGAATTCCAAGTACAGCAGGCAACACAAACCAAGGCTTGGAGGTGAAGAGTGCATGAATTTTTGCAGGTGCTGTGAGGTCTGTTTGGACTGAAACCTCTGGCACAAGGGGAGGTGGAAGTAGAGGCTGGAAGTGTGGTTGTGATGACCATGTTTCACTGTGTTCACTAGGGTTACGTGTTGGCTTTGTGCCACTGTGTATTTACTTAACCTACCTTCCAAAACTCCTAAGACAGTTTGGAGTATAACTAGAATGATCAGTCCATGGCAGACCAGATAAGATCTACTGAATGAATGGAATAACACCGGAAGATGTTAGTATCTAAACATAGTAGTTATCATCATGTAAGAGATTATACTTTTACTGTTTTCCACAGTTTATTTTAAGGGTTTTATTCTGTTTTGATAGATGCCAGATTAAGATCATAACAAACAAGTTTCTTCCTGTATTTGTAGGAAAACAGCATAAACACCCATCTTTATCACAACCTGTAGCTTTAATTAGGGAAGCGGAGAAAATAATTTTGTGCAGGGTACTGCTCTGTGGGCCTTTTACATTTTTGGCTACCTCTGCTCTGCCCCAACGGATTCCATGTCATGAGTAGTTTAGATGAGTGCACGTTACTCTCTCTCTCTCACTTCATTGGGTATCTGTTAGCTCTTTTCTTGTGAATTTTAGAAAAAGATATTTAAGAGGTACATTTCTATCAATTCCTACTTAGGGAGGATTTGAACTATGACTCATTTAAAAAATTTGTCTACTTGTAAAATATATTTATTTTTTAAGTAGGCTCCATGCCCAAAGCGGAGCCCAAGGTGGGACTTAAACTCACGACCCTGAGCTCATGACCTGAGCTGATATCAAGAGTCAGATGCTTAACTGACTGAACCACCTAGGTGCCCACATTTGTAACATATCTTAGAATACCCCCAAACACAACCTTAAGAGGCCAATTCAGAAATAGATGATCAGAGTATGAAATTAAAACTAACATTTTATCCCTAATATGTCTAAAGAGATTATTTTTCTGTAGTCTCATATTAAACTTGATGATTTATATTAATTGCTGTGTACATTTTTACCTGAAACATGTATTAGTTGAAGCACTTTAAATACTTCATTTTGTGTATTTTATATTATCTATGTTGCATTATCTGTTTTCACTCTATTATTTAGGAAATAAATGTTACATAGAATTAGTGTCCATATGCCCATTAAGTCTAAAAAATGGTTTAGACAAGAACTGTAGATTTTGTATTAAGGAATTAGCATATTTTAAACAGTCAAATCATTGTTCTACTACAATGATAAGTTTGAGAGTGGGTTGTGTTCTTCCATATTAAGTGTATGTTGCCTTCATATAGTTGGGGAAAGGCAGGTTGTTTTTAAAAGAAGAACTGGGGAAAAAGATATAAAGAGCATTCTTAGTTTCTTAAGAAGCAGTCTTCTTCATTGCACCTGGACTGCAAATTATTGTTTCTTGTCTAAAAACATGTGAACGAGGTAAGTTTATTCTTACTAGATCCAAGAGACTGTTGTTGTTTTTTTTTTAAGATTTATTTATTTACATTTAGAGACAGAGCATGACCGGGAGGGCAGAGGGAAAGGGAGAGAGAATCCCAAGCAGACTCCCCGCTGAATGCAGAGCCTGATGCAGGGCTCAGTCCCACAACCCTGAGATCATGACCTGAGCCAAAACCAAGAATCAGATGTTCAACTCACTTTGCCACCCAGACACCCCTAGATCCAAGATAGGATTAAAGACATGCCGTTGTCAGAATGAGGCCAATACTACCTGTTGGACCAGATGTTACTATAGCCAAGGAGTTCAGCCCCAGGAAGTGTGTGACCGATGGTCCCTTCAGCCCTGTCACTGTATAGAGTCTCAGATATCCTTTAGAGGGAGAAGACTGCTAGAGCAGTAGAGAAGACCATAAAGCACTTTTGAGAACCCTTGAAAGTGGATTCAAAGAGTATCCCACATTGGAAAAGGGCATGATGCAGTTGAGTTCAGTACAGATTAACATTAACATGGGGTGCAAGGTAGAATAGATCATGGAATAGTCAAAATTTTTCTGACCCAAAGTTGAACAGTACTCCTGTTCAGCACTGTAATTGCATACATGGATGGTTAAATTAAAAAGCATAATTTTTAAAAAAATAGCAATAGTAGGATTGTATCAACAACAATAGCAAGAGTTAAGGTGCTGGTAATTAATGTACATGAGACAAATCAGAATGAGTTTAAAGAAGTGGTGGAATCAGCATATTGCTTAAGAAATTACTGATGAGAACATGAGCTGCTTGGTGGAAATCAGTGTGGAATGGATGGAGCCAAGGAGCATAGTCAGGACCCAGTCTGAAGTTACTGCCCTTGGTCACGCATAATCACTAGAATTTACCAGTTACCACAGATGACCAGAGGTTTAAAGCTTTTCATTCCTAACCTGTAGAACAAGAGTCGGCAAACTGCAGCTGTGGACCAAATCAGGCAGACAGCCTTTTACTGCAGGTACACACAGCCACACTCACTCATTATGCATCCTCTGGGGCTGCCTTCACCTAGCAATGGCAGAGTTGGAGAGTTGCCGCAGAGACTGTACAGCCTGCAAAGCCTCAAATATTTACCACCTGACCCTTTGCGGAAGCTTGCCAAACCCTGACATAGAAACTTTGTTGAAAATTGATTACTACAATAGAATTAATCTTCCATAAAATAGATATTTCAGTTTGTTCTGTGTATGCTTTCATTGCTAAGTAAACCACATTTGTGGAATACAAAACTGTCTCTTATAAACTATTTATAAAAGTAACTCAGTAAATATTTTTCAGGTTGACTTCAGTATCTACGCAAGAATGTGAATATAAGTACCATGGAAATAGTGTTATAAATCCGTAATATCATGGACATAGATGCTTTCTCCTGGCATATTACATTCCTGAACTAAGACAGTCTTTGTTTTCATATCTTTTGCAATAATGATGAAATACTCCTTTCACTTACTGGATAAATAGAACCAAAGCCTTTGTTTTTAAAGAATGGTATTTCTCTCTCTTGAGAATACCCTAAAATCATAGGCCTGATCAAAGCCTCTGACATAAAGTATCAAAACCAGGGATTATGCTGAATTCCTATTGTTCATTTGCCTTTGTGCATAGAAGTGTCTATGGAAAAACAGTTTCCCAAGCATTAGAGGTTTTTACTGTTTATATATATACATATATATATAACAGAGTCCTCTGTTACATATTTGTTTGTGCATATATATATATATAAAAAGTAAAAAATATATTCATATAGGTAGTAATTGAAGTAAAACTACATAAAGTGAGTTTCGCTTACTTCATATTTATTTTTTTGTTTTAATGCCACCTTATAATTTATGTTAACTAAGTGTAATAGGTAAGAAATTAATCTTGGAAATTAATCTTGGAACAATTGCAATGTAGTAACAGTTGCATTTCTAAATTGAATTAGACTTATTTCCAAAATCCTAATTAGGTCTGTGTATATGGCTTAATTTTGTTGGATAACTTGCATACTTACTCAAATAGAAAGTAGATCAAAGGCAGAGTCACTCTAAGCTGGATTGTTACCATAGACTCTTTTTTTAATATTACGTATATAATATGTAAATATTAAATAATACACTACTGCACAAGCAATGGACCAAATAAGAAATAAAATGGCAAATCAAGTATGTCTCAAAGCAAATCAATATTCCAAAACCTATGGGATGCAACAAAAGCAGATGTTTAGAGTGAAATTTATGCTATAAAAGCTTGTGTTAAGAAAAAAAAAGTACAAATAAACAACTTAACATTACACCACAAGGAACTAGGAAAAGAAGAAACTTAGCTGAAATTTATCATTATCATGAATGAATGGAAGACTTCAGGGAGGCCCTTACTGCAGAGTTAAGAGAATAAAACAATCAGTCAGAGATGAAGAAAGCAATAGCTGATCATGGAAGCAGGCTTGATGGAAGGAAGAGCAGGCTGGAAGAAGCAGAGGAATGAATCAGTGATCCAGAAGACACTAGTAGAGGAAAGAAATAATAAAGAAAAGTCAGATAAATAAAATAGAGACTAGAATAAACAATAATATAACATTGACAGTAACAACCAGTTCTTCCAAAAACAAAAACAAAAAAATTAGCGGTGCTGTAACTACATTAACTAAGAAAAAACAGAAGCCAAAACAAAATGAGAAATGCAAGAGAAAACAGTACAAGAGATAACCACAGAAATACAGAGTAGGACAACAGATTGGACAATTACATACTAACAAATCAGATAACTTAGGGGAAAAAAGTCCCTAAAAATGCACAAGTTACTATGCTTGAATTGTGAATCTAAGAAATAGGAAATCTTTTTAGACCAATAACAAGAATGAAAAGTGAATTAGGAATCAGAAATCTTCTAGCACAGAAAATCCCAAGACCACATGGTTTCACTGGTAAATTCTGCCAAACATATAAAAAAAATGACAGTCTTTACCAAAATCTTATGAATAATGGAATAGAGGGAACACATTTAAAATCATTCTGTGAGGCCAGTATTACCCTGATACCAAAGTACGATAAAAACAATACAAGGTCAAAAAAGTCTAGTTTGTGCGTTTCCTTTCCAAGATTAGGGAAATTTTCTGCTATTATTTCCTCACGTAAACCTTCTGCCCCCTTATCTCTTCTTCTCCTGGGACTCCTATAATACCCATGTTAGGGTGTTTGATGGTGTCACTGAGTTCTCCAAGTATATTCTCGTGTTCCATAATTCTTTCCTTTTTTTTTTTATTGTAAAGATTTTATGTATTTATTTAAGGGAGAGAGTGTGAGCGGGGTGACTGGGGCAGAGGGAGAGGAAGAAGCAGACCCCTTACTGAGCAGGGAGCCTGGGGCAGGACTAGATCTCAGGACCCTGGGATCATGACCCAGGCTGAAGGCAGACACTTAACTAACAGGGAACCCCACCGTAATTATTCCTTCTCTTTTGTTCAGCATCATTATCTTCCATTACTTTGTCTTCTGGATCACTGATTCATTCCTCTTCTTCCAGCCTGCTCTTCCTTCCATCAAGCCTGTCCTGTGATCAGTTATTGCATTCTTTGTCTCTGACTGATTCTGTTTTATTCTCTTAACTCTGCAATAAGGGGTTCCCTGAAGTCTTCCATTCGTTTCTCAAGCCCAGCAAGTATCCTTATGATCATTGCTTTAAAAATTCTCCATCAGGTGTTACTTATATCTGTTTTGCTTAAATCTCTGGTGATGGCTTTATCTTGTTCTCTGATTTGGGATAAATTTCGCCATCTTGGCATGTTGCCCAAAGTCTCTTCCTCCTTCTCTGTGTTAGAAAAGCCTGTAATGTCTCCTGCAGTGCCCAGGGCCTGGTGCTTCAGGGAGTGTCTCAGGTGTGCTGCATGCACTCTGCTGCTGTGGTTTGGCTGCTCTCTCCTTCAGGCCAGTGGTCTGCAGAGGCTGTCCTTGCCCGCTGTGGGCAGTCTCTGCACTTCCTACCTTTGATGTGGTGTCTTCTCTGCCTTTAGCTGTAGAGTTTATTCTGTCAGTCTTCAAGCCGTTTTCTGGGGTATTGAGGTTGATTTGATGGTGACCTCATTGTGCTCATGGGATGAGAGGAGCCTAGGTTTCAGGTGCTCTACCACTGTCTTGTTATATTGTCTACCATAGACTCTTAACTGATTTCTGTACTCCCATCCTTTCCCCAGTCTGTGTCTCTCAAATGCAATAACCAGAGTGATCCTTTTAAAACCAGCAGATCACATCCCTCTGCCCACAGCTATCTAATGTCTTGCAAATCACAAAGTGTCACAACAGAGTTCTCATGATGTCATGTCAGGCACATCCCTCAGGGCCTTTGTACATGCCCTTTTTTCTACCTGGAATACTCTTTTTTGCAGATGTAAGAAGACCTCACCTCTCTTCTCCTTTAAGTCTTTGCTGAATGTTACCTTCTCACTGAGACCCTCTCTGGCCACTTCCATCCTCCAAACTAATACCACCATTCTCCTTTTCTGCTTTAATTTTCTCTAGAACAAACACCACCATCCTACATTCTATACATTTTACTTAACATAGGCTCCATTACAACAGGGCATTTTTGTTTATTCACTGCTGTACTCCCATGTTCTTCACAGAGAAGATGCATATGTATGGTACATATGCATCAAATGAAATTTGATAAATGAATTTAAAAATTGGCAAGAATAATAATGAAAGCAATAAAGGACTGGATCATGCATAATAATCTAGTAGCTGTCACGGGAGAGGGTGGTCTAGAGTTCCTTAGGCCCAGGATGAGTGACCAGGACTACCTGGCATCTAGGATATATATGGGAGTCATGGACTATCTGATATTCCCATCACTTATTAAGCTGTTTATACTTGAACTAGGACTTTTTTTTTTTAAGATTTTATTTATTTATTTCACAGAGGGAGAGAGATCACAAGGAGGCAGAGAGGCAGGCAGAGAGAGGGGGGGGGGAAGCAGGCTCCCCGCTGAGCAGGGAGCCCGATGCGGGCCTCGATCCCAGGACCCTGAGATCATGACCTGAGCCGAAAGCAGAGGCTTTAACCCACTGAGCCACCCAGGCGCCCTTGAACTAGGACTTTTTAAAAGTAATTTTACCACTTAAGTGTTGACGGTATAAATAAGTGTTGTTGGTATGCTCTTAAAATTCTAGAAGGGGGGAAAAACTCTAATATATTTTGTTCTAATTTCACCAGAGTTAGGTTTAAGCCCAATGTGTTTTTAATGACCTTTGTGCATTTTTTGGATAAATAAGCATGTGTCAGAAAAAATGGAAATGGGAAAAGAAAACTATGAACAAAGAGAAGAGCTCATAGATTATAGATATTATGAAAAAAACTGCTTTCAAATTGTACCTGAATTTATCTAATAATAATAGCAAGGCCTTCTATATAGAAGCTTACCATCAACAGGCATGGTTTTAAAAGCTTTGCCTGTATAAACTCAACTTCATCTTCACAGCATTTCTGAGGTATGTGATATTATTTCCATTTTATAGATGAGAAAATTGAGGTCTTACAGAGGTTTAATAATCTGTCCAAGATCATACAGTAAGTAGTAGATCCAGGCTTCAAATCCAGGCAATTTGATTTCAAAATCTGTGCTCATCACTACTGTATTCTGCCCATAAGGACCTCCACCTTTAATTTGAATCAGAGGTGGCCAAATAAGATAGAGCACACAAGTGCTGACACTTGATACATAGCGCTCTGTAGCACCGGGCAATCCCGGCAGTTCCTGAAAGGCTCAAAAAAAACCCAGTCCCAGATCCAAATATCTCAGCTTTAGAAATTTATTTCGGCATGGACATCTGAGTCCTGCAGCTGCTATGTTTGGTCTTTTGTGCGGCCACAGGTGTTGGCTGTACTGCTAGGGCACATAATGGAGGATGACAAGGCAAGCATAGTGGGGACTGCCAGCCCCAGGAGGTAATGCCAAGTTTAATACTGAAAGTCAAACATATGCATGTGCCAATTTTCTTATAAATGCATTTTTATTGAAGAAAAACAAAGTTGTCTTCTAAAAAACATCATCTGTGGATGGATAAAGGATATATTGGGATAACAAACAGTAACATCAGAAGGCTTAAAAATAAAATTTGATTTAAAAACTAGGGTTGAGAGTGATGAAATCAGACAGTTATGTCAAGGAATGACCATTCGAATACCAAGTAAAAAATAATCAGAATCTACATAGCTCAGTATTAGGATCTCAGAGTGCTCAGGTTTTCATGTAAACATTTTTTTTCATAAAAAAGAAAAGCAAAGAAATAAACTATACCCAGAACCTAAAAAAAAAACCAAAAACAAAAACCAAGAATACATCTGGAACTTTCCGTGAATAGATGCTTCGGTGACAATAATATGTGATGCTTTGGTGAAAGGGGCCTAGAGCCTTCCTTACATGAGTTGAATCATTCACCTGAATTAAACAAATGCTTGTGTATGATCAGCTGTACCAGCAAGATGACTGTCTACACAAACTGTAGATTTTGAGAGCAAAGAGAAAACAGAACACAGGTCACTGTGATGAAAGTGCACTCGGTAAGTAACATAAGAGAATCACCAAGACAGTGTTGGCATTCAAGGGAAGAAGACCCTGTATTAGATTTTGGGACCAAGATGGGCCCTAAGTAGAAGGTAGGATTTGAAATAGTGTCTAAGAAGTTAATGTAGGCTTTCAACCAGAAGAGAAGAAAGGTATTCCAGGGAGAGGAAATTGAATGATAAAAGGGGAAGACATGGATAGGCAAGTTTCGACGTGATGAGCAAGCTGTCCACTTTTTTCTGGAGCATAAGCTCAGTAACCTGAGAAGCTTAGAGTCCAGTAAGGGAGCTGTGAGCCCAGGGACAAGGACTAGCTCTTGTTCTGACTCATGCAGCAGGTGTTTGGTTAATGTTAGGTGAAAGGAAAGGGCAGGCAGGTGAATTGGTAGGTGGAACACAATTTATAATGGTATGTGGGTGGACAACCCTTGCACAGTGTGAACCGTGCTCTGAGGGAGGCGCATCAGAGACGGCAGAGACAGGTCATTTTGTCTAGAGTCCGGGGATGCTTCAGGGTAGTTGACGCTCGAGTTGAGTGGGTCCTGAAGACTGAGAGGTTTCCAGATGAAGTGGGGAAGAAGGGTGTTTCTTTTAGGGAGCAGTGTGTACAAGAGTGTGATCTGTCTTGCAAACGGTAAATAACTTGGGAAGAGGGTCAGCGGGAGATGACTGGCAGAGAGAAGGGTGCTTGGGATGGATGAGAACAGATAGTGCTTCCTGTAGATGCCCTACCAGAGACCCTGGGTCCTGTGTCCCAGGTGTAGGGGAGCCAGTACTTACTTTAAAGGAGAGTAGTGGCATGGGAAAAGTCTGTGCTTCAGAAATCTACCACTAAAGCAGTATGGGGAGCCACCTAGGATGGTGAGATTCTGCAGGCAAAAAAAACCAACCAGGAAATTACAGTGTAACACACAGACAAGTGAAGATGAGCATGCTAAACCTAGATCCATAAATGCTAAAAAGATGTCAAGTACGTGAATCACCAGAGTAGGCTGGCTTTAGTCAAAGTTTATCGTGTGGGGTTTGGAGCAAGATTTTATTTAAAAAAAAAAAGATTTTCACCCCTGTTTTAACTTAAAAGTAACAAAAACAAGATACAGGGTGCCTGGGTGGCTCAGTGGGTTAAAGCCTCTGCCTTCGGCTCAGGTCATGATCTCGGGGTCCTGGGATCGAGCCCCACATCGGGCTCCCTGCTCGGCGGGGAGCCTGCTTCCCCCTCTCTCTCTGCCTGCCTCTCAGCCTACTTGTGATCTCTCTCTCTCTGTCAAATAAATAAATAAAATCTTAAAAAAAAAAAACAAGATACAGATTACTAGTTATTTATCTCATGTATTCCTATGATGATTTAGAAACGTACGAAAGATGCTGCTTGTAACATCACTATGTACATTTTCTTTATGTCCTAATACATCATTTATGTTACTATGTGGTGTATCTACATGATACATATTTATTGCATGGATGGTAAAGTGCTGTTGTTTGCTGTAGCCTTGTAATGCATCTGGTATCCCGATGCAGGGAGAGTTTAATCTGCAGTGATACCATGCTTACCTCCTAATGTCCCCTCTTTAAAGACAGACTTCAGTTATAGGTGACTCTTCTGATGTAGCCATTTAGCAATTTTATAGAAAAAATATTATTCCTTCTCAAGACCTTTAATGTATGAAATGTGTTTACCAGTATCACTTTCCATTTACTGATGGTGTATTTTTGTCAGATTTTATATGTCTTCTCTTAGTTTGCCTAGATAAATATATTTGTGTAAGTTAGATAAGTTTAGGTACTTGATCAAATTTTCTCAGTCCCTTCCCCCATCTGCCCAAAATTCATCTTGAGTAGTTTAATACATGGTTTAAAAATATTCTCCATTTTAAAATCAGTTTTTAAACACATCCAATTATCTAGGTTCTTCTTATTTCCAGTATTCCACCTAGTCCCAGAGAAAGACATAAAATGAGGTTACTTCATTCCATTACAAACTGACCTAAGCCCTCCCTGCGCTGAGCAGTTCTTCTCCTTATCCCTATTAAATCCCTATTACTTTCCCCAAAACTCTTATTCCAATTTTTTTTCCAATTTTCATAAATATCAAGATGGTCTTTTCTTCTCCCAGATTCTCTAGAGATCAAGATACTTTTATTGAGGCCAGTTAACGTGAGCTCTCTCAATTTTCTATCAACATTGAAATGATCTGGATACTCGTTCATTTCCTCTGTGTTCTTTCTACCTACAAGAAATCATCCTTGCCTGCATTTAGGGCTAACCGTGTTCATGAGGCCATGTTTTCCCTCATACTTGAAGATGTTTCTTTTCCATTATCTACACTCCTTCTTTGACCATTAGCTTATCTCTGTCTATACACATGACCAAAGTCTCCCCAAACTGTAAACAAACACTCACTACCCTTTATAATCTGAACGGTCGTGAGCCCCTGTGCAAAGTCTCTCTTCATCATGTTCTGTGGAACATAGTCCAGAAGGTTCTCCCTACGTCTTCATTCCTCAGCTCTTTGCGGTTTGGGTTCTGCCTACCCTACCCTACTCTACAGAATTTAATGTTTCCAAAAATTAAACTTCAGCTGTCCAAACCCAGAGATGTTCCTGATAGTTCATACTCTTAAATGCTTCCTGTTCTTTATCGTCTTAAATCCCTCTGTGGTACCTGACACTCTTTTGCACTATTTTTTGAAATACTGTGTTCTCACGATTATCTTCAATATTGTGTGTTGTCTGCCTTATGTTCTGATCATAGGCGTAAGTATCCTTCCTCTCCAGTCCTTACTACCCACCTGTGCTCTCAGCATTCTCTCTGGAGCCAGTGCTGTATCTGTCGTTGCTCTCAGTATAATTTTGATCTGAATGATTCCCGGATCCCTATCTCCATAGGAACTCAGGCTAACGCTTCAGGTCCTGTTGTCAACCAAGTTCCTCTAAGAAGGTACAATTAACATTTTTCAATAAACCAGATACTGTTTTATGCAGCTTGTATACAGCTACTTCTTAGGATATAGAGACTGATATATTTAGCGTCAGGGTTCTTGATGGAATGCATTTGTTTCAGAAAAAAAGTGTGTATGACACATGGAATACACACACACAAATTTGTGTAGAATATGTTTGGGTCTTGTATTATTTTTATTCTTAAACTTTTTTTCAAGTTAAAATTATTTCCAAAAAATATTGTAAAAAATAAGTGGGATGTAACTAAAGTTGTACTGAGAGGAAATTTCATAGCTGAAGACATTTATCATAAAATAAGAGAAGTAAATACAAATAAGCTTTCAGCTTAAGGGAGAGAGAGTAAGGGAGACACACATTATAGGACTAAATTAAACATTCAGAAAAAAATTAAATAATACAGACAAGGATAAAAGTGAATATATACGAGTAAGAAAGCTGCAGGGACTTCTCACTTGGCTCTTCGTTACCAAATAGGTCCCCACTGTCTCCTCCACCTCTCCTACTCTTCCTTCTTCTCATATTTTTTTTCTTTCTTTGATTAACTTTCTGCCTTAAACTTTTCTCCAGGTTTGCTCTGAAATTGCACCTTCTTTTAAAGTGCCAGGTATTAAAAGATACCTAATGGAGAGACATGACCTAGTTTGCAAATTGAAGAAAAGTCTTGTCTGAGGCAGTGATATGGGAGCCATCATTTAAAGGATAACTAAAGATTCTCAAGGTGAAAGTGCAGGGAATGTAGAGAAGCAGGGATAAAGATTTAACAAGAAAAAAAAATGGACATTCTCAAGAAAGTAAATTAAGTCCAAAGTAGGTGGAGCAGGTGGAGAAAGAAGAGATAAATCTTAAATAAAAAATAACAATGGTCCAAAAAAAGTAAGCTGTGTAACTATTTAGGAAAGCAACAAAGAAATAGCAGGTCTATATTAATTTCATTTAAAGCAAGTAATTATACTAAAAAGTTAACCAATTCTAGAATAATTGAATTCTTAAATTCCAGCCACAATGTTTAAACCATAAAATAGTGCATTAAATGAATATATAATAAACTATCAAAATAAAAATTTTTAAATATTACTCTTGGTTTTTACAGACAGTAAAAAAGTATAGGGGGATTTGAATAATATATTTAATGTGTTTAAGAAACAAAATTACAAGGAAAGATAATCTTTTATTTTCTTTTATGAATTTTTCATGGAACATTTATGAAAATAAGCTGTATATTAAGTCCATATATGCAGTGAAAACTAATAGATTAAAAACATTAAAATTAAGGAGAGTCATATTTGCTATTGTAGAGAATAATTATACAGAAGCAAAAAGTTAATACAAATAAAGATTTATGTAAATTTATAAAATAAAAATATAGAAAAAGAACTTGTGGCAAAGAGGAAATAAAAAAAATCAATATCAGGCTATTAAAAATAATGAGAAGAGGGGCACCTGGATGGCTCAGTTGGTTAAGCTTCTGACTTTGGCTCAGGTTGGTCCTGAGATGGATGGAGTCTGGCATCTGCATAGACCTCCACGCTCAGCAGGGAGTCTGCTTCTCCTTCTCCCTCTGCTCCTCCGCCGGCTCCTGCTCACTCACTTTCTCTCTCAAATAATAAAATAAAATCTTAAAAAAATAAAAATAAAAATAATGCAAAGAAAACAAAAAATAAAACCTCAAAGATGAACCAGAGTTATACTGAGATGTAAATTATAGCCTTAAATACATTATTAAACAGTAAAAGATTAAAATCACTTGACCACATATACAACCTATTACATATACAGTAAAAATGGTACTGAAGAGAAACTGGAAACATAATATATCAAAGACAAAAGCAGAAATTGAAGAAGTAGAAAAGTGTAAAACTCTTAACTTCAAGAACTGGTTTCTTCAAAAAGACAAACATGTTTTCACTCTTATCCAGAGATAGTATTAATGTCCAAGGCTAATGAAAAAATTTAACTTGTTGGGGCACCTGGGTAGCTCAGTCGTTAAGCATCTGCCTTCAGCTCAGGTCATGATCACACACAGGGTCCTGGGATCGAACCCCGCATTGGGCTCCCTGCTCTGTGGGAAAGCCTGCTTCTCCCTCTCCCACTCCCCCTGCTGGTCTCTCACTGTGTCTCTCTGTCAAATAAATAAAATCTTTAAAAAAAATTTTTTTTTAACTTGCATTGGATGATAGAAGGGAAGTTGGCAGAAAGTAGATGTCTCCTTACCAGATGTTAAAACTTGTAAGGTTCAGACATTCCGAATACCACATCCCTGAGCCAAAATATATAGACATAGCAGTAAGTGAGACTATTATGTATCTGATCAACAAATATATGGATAATTTTCAACTTCACATTAATCAGTTAAATTGAAATACCACACACATCAAATTGCCGATAATAATATCTAGCTTTAACGAGCATTTAGAAATTAAGCTGTCTTAACTACTGTCCCTGGTAGTTCTGTCCATGCCAGTTTTCTTGAGAAAATTTGGCAATAGAGATCAAAACCTATACATCTATACTCAGAACTTCATTTGTTAAAATTTTCCTAAGGAAATAATGTGAGGGCGCCTGGGTGGCTCAGTGGGTTAAAGCCTCTGCCTTTGGCTCAGGTCATGATCTCAGGGTCCTGGGATCGAGGCCCATATCAGGCTCTCTGCTCAGCGGGGAGCCTGCTTCCCCCTCTCTCTCTGCCTGCCTCTCTGCCTACTTGTGATCTCTCTCTCTCTGTGTCAAATAAATAAATAAAATCTTTAAAAAAAGAAAAGGAAATAATCTGAAATTTGCATGAGGACTAATACTGAAAATGCAAAAGAAGTAAATGTTTACAATTATTTAATAAGAAAATTAGGTATTCTTTATTGAATCTTACAGTGCATCCCAAGGGACCATCTTATGAAGAGTATCTCACAGTTTTATCATATAATTATTATTTTTCCCATTTAAGGATGAAGAAGCAGGGACACCTGGGTGGCTCAGTCGTTAAGCGTCTGCCATCGGCTCAGGTCATGAACCCAGGACTCTGGGATCAAGCCCCGCATCGGGCTCCCTGCTCTGTGGGAAGCCTGCTTCTCCCTCTCTCACTCCCCCTGCTTGTGTGTCCCTCTCTCACTGTGTTTCTGTCTGTCAAATAAGTCTTTAAAAAAAAAAAAAGGGATGAAAAACAGGTTTAGAGAGGCCAAAAAATGTTGTCCCAAATCATATGAGTGAATCAGTAATCCAAGAATTATACAATCTGAGAATAAAATATCACTTAATCACAATGTTAAGATATTCATCATTGCTTATGACAGCAAGAGAAATATAAATATCTTAAATATACATAACATGGATTTCAGAAGTCATATTGAATCCATATACTATGTAGAAATCAATAACAATATTTTAGGAATATATAAACTTGTCTCAACATTAACAGGAAGAAAAATTAGTGGGAAAACCAGTATATTCTTTGTGAGGTAGATAGATAGAGGATAGATAGATTGATCTATACACCAGAGAGCCTACAACTGAATTCTAGGTCTACCACTAACCTCATAGGGTTGTGGAAATTCAGTGAGATAATTTGTGTAAACTGCTTAACAGAATGCCAGACACATAGTAAATTTCAAAAAACATACACATCGCTGATGTCAACTACGTTCTCCCTGGTCACTGGGGACTAGGTCAAGCTGCTTGGTTTGGAAAGTCTCAATGATTTTCAAACAGATCTGAGAACCTTAAGAATTTCCTGACTCCTGCATTCAACATGCCATCCTTTCCCATGTGGCAAAGGGCCAGATGGGAAACCACTCTCACAAAACATTTTGAGTGTACTTTACTGAAATACTTGGGATTTTGGAGAGATGTACCACCAGTTTAAAATAATAATTATCGCTCATCTCAAATCATATTTTAGACATGCCTATAGCACAATTTTCTACTACCACCACACTAGCAGGAGGTGGTCCTGTCCCTGCATCCACACGGTACCTTGTCTCATCCAAGGAGGACAGTGTGACTCCTTCTTGGAGGCTTTAGTGCCAGCCAGCAGCTAGCATTTAAGCACACACCCACCACACAAAATATCACACACGAAAACCATGTACCAAGTGTCATTAGTGCTGCTTGTCTTTGGAATTCAGCTTACAGATGATTTTAATATTTTCTTTATACTTTATTTTTAATTCTTCAGTGAACCGATAGTGCTTATAGAACTTGAAAAATAATAATGTTCTTTTAAAATATCCTGTTTGAGAAAAAGAGTAGGTTGGGGGCAGAGGCAGAGGGAGAAGAAGACTCACCCACTGAGCAGGGAGCCCCATGTGGGACTCGATCCCAGGGCCCCAGGATCATGACCTGAGCCAAAGGCAGATGCTTAACTGACTGAGCTGCCCAAGTGCACAGTAATGTTTTAAAATAAAGAGAGATGGCACATGATAAATTTAAGGAAACATTTTTTCGGAGTACATGTTTTGTTTTTAATTGCTATTTAGTTACATGCTTTAGTTAGCTACAATTTTTTTATTTATATGGAATAATTTATGAAGTAGCCTGATAATGGCCCGCAAGCGACAATAAGAGAGTGTTTCACTCCCCCTGGAGATGGAACATTCTATTAAATTCATATGTCTTGTCTTTCATTCTCATATTTTATTTAAATAAAAGCAATATTCATCTGATTAAAATAAGGCCCCATTCATTTTAATACATAATCATTCAGGGAAATCTTTAAGATTGTTTCAACGGTGCCTAAAATAACACATTATTCAAATAATATAGACTTTTTTAAGATCCCAGATATCATCAGGATGAAGCCTACGTTCACAAGAGTATGAGAGCAGAGCCAGGAAAGCTCAGTTTCTAGAATCTGTTCCCCGTTGTGCATGACCAGCCACTCACCCCCATGGTTCA
This sequence comes from Ailurus styani, assembly GCA_002007465.1. Lineage (NCBI taxonomy): Eukaryota > Metazoa > Chordata > Mammalia > Carnivora > Ailuridae > Ailurus > Ailurus styani. Next base: position 1,345,902 of record LNAC01000390.1, on the reverse strand, counting down.
GTCATAGGAGTGATGGACATACAACAATCCCAAAAGCATGATTTGTTCTGACTCTTCACTTGAAAGTAACAGAAAGTGATAACAGCTGGCAGACGGGTGTTTTGTGGATCTGAGGGCAGGAATGCAGAAGGCCTCAGGAAGGGACAGGGACCCAGAACTGAAAACCCGCGGGGCTAGGCAGGGAGACCCCTTCTGCTTCGTTCATATTTTCAGTCACAGTTGCTGTGTTTCAAGGGAAGTCAAAGACTGTCACTCCACAGATACTGATGCATGAGACTAAGCCAGATGGAATGGGGTTAGATCCTCTTAGTTTTTATTCCAAATTTTGTAGAAAAGAGAATTCATTTGGCCCAGATTTGGGAAGGAATTCCCTTTGTCCGAATAGCTAAATTTAGTAGTATCCTCATGTGTAGTTTCTTCCATTCATGCTTTCAGTAGCCTTCTAGTTTTTGGTACCTGACATCATTTCATTATAAATTCAAGGATTCTGTCTTGTAGGTTGGATGTTCAGAAAATGGGGTCATTGTGTGCAATGTGTGGATCCCTAAAGATGCTTTTTGCAAAGATGCGTGCACATCTTTGACAAATGCCTTTCTGGTTTTATTAAGCAAATGCAAATAAAATTTTTAAAACACTAAGCAAAAGGGGAGATATTTAAGGCACCAAACACAGGAAAACTTTATTTAAAAATCCCATCAGTGTTAAAGAATGTAGAGCTCAGCTCATGCTCTATTTATAAGATCATGGTAAGCTATCTACTTATAAAAGAATAATATTCACATTTACATGCAATAGCTCACATATACAGATATTGCATTTAAATCCAGTTGTAATTTGAAAGCTATGAAGTGTCTCCTTTCAGTGTGGCATCAACTGATGCAAGTGGTTTCTTAAAGCCGCGTAAGTAGTAAGTATTAGGAGAATGATGTTAACCCAGCTGTGGTTGGTCCTGGTTGTACCCTAGCTGCCTGCTGCAGTGGCCCCCTTCATGTAGTCTTCTCCCCTGCTATAAAAGCCTGCTGGGTTTTGTTTCTTAAATTCCACTATTGGGAATATACATTTGACCACCTACCAAGAACAGCGGGGGGGGGGGGGGGG
>LNAC01000390.1:1253104-1344775 GCA_002007465.1 Ailurus styani | reverse complement strand
GGGGGGGGGGGGGGGGGGGGGGGGGGAGCCATGTTTGCAGAATACCTTTGTAATTGAGGTGTGACAGAGGCCCTATTGTTTGAAGAAGAAAAACAATAGACTAGAATAACAAACGTGAAATATTTCAGGAATGTAGGGTGCCCCGTTAATCTGATAGATTATTGAACCAAAATAATGATCTGATTTCTAGATCAGTTTTAAAATTGATCCTCTATTCAAGTAGCTGGTAACTGCTGATCTGTATTTGTACTGATTTCATTATAGGGATTTTAAAATTGGCATTTGTCTCTCCAGAGTGTAACATTGCAAGGACCCAGGCAGGGCGCTCTCACCTGTGGGTCCCTGATTCTGCCGCTGCCTTCGTTCATCCCATCTGTGCACACTCCTGTACAGTTGGAGTCTGAATTTTGTTTTTACAAGAGATCAGGTTTCTGGATAAACAAATTGCATACTTAGTTTTATTTTGTTTTACAATTTCTGGGATACATCTCATTTTATATTGGTGATTATTTTGGTTCATGGAAAGTTAAGGTCGATAACTCTGTATAGAATTAGTGTTAGTTCCTAGGAGAAAAATGCGAACTCTTTTCTTATTGGTGTTCCTGTGTTTAATTCAACTCACAGTTCTTTTAAAAATCACTTCTAGGGCGCCTGGGTGGCTCAGTGGGTTAAAGCCTCTGCTTTCGGCTCAGGTCATGATCTCAGGGTCCTGGGATCCAGGCCCGCATCGGGCTCTCTGCTCAGCAGGGAGTCTGCTTCCTCCTCTCTCTCTGTCTGCCTCTCTGCCTACTTGTGATCTCTCTCTCTGTGTCAAATAAATAAATAAAATCTTTAAAAAAATCACTTATAATCCCCACAGAAATCAGATAGGTAGTAATACCCAGAGGAACTTCTACCTTTGAAGTTCTAGTGAACTCAGGGAAAAATTGTACCCAGATGCCCTAGAAAGAATGGTTAGAAAAAGACATCCCCTGTCCCAGAAGGAGAGGCATTGACTTATTATTGCAGGCTTATTTTACACGTAACAAAAGGGTTTTAGGCTCTTAAAGAAATTTTTGCTTAGTGTCAGAGGAGACAGTACCCTTTTGTTAATTGGAAAACAAACAAATCTGAAGCAGAAGATGATGCCCAGGAACACTCAGTGTGTTTTCAAAGTATCGATGAAAGCTTATAAACTGTTCCCCTTGCTGAATTCAAGACCTGTTAATGATCAGATCACACACACAGTGCACTTGGCCTGGGTCTGACTTATCAGTCCCTGTATCAATTTCCCCCAACCTACGAAGTTCAGACTCCTTTCCCACAGAGAAATCTAGCTGGCCTGTACCAGATTCCCTCTGGGAAACTGTAGATATTTATTAAATAATCTCACATATGTATCCATGCTGACTTTTTAATGAGTGATGCAGAGTAAATATACAGCCTGCCAAGATATGTGTTTTGATGTTAACAGTATATTAGAAACAAAATCCATACATATCCCAAAGAAATTATTATGTTTTGGAGACTTTTTAAAATGTGTGCTTTTGGGGGCTCCTGAGTGGCTTAGTCGTTAAGTGTCTGCCTTTGGCTCAGGTCATGATCCCAGCATCCTGGGGTCAAGCCCCGCATTGGGCTCCCTGCTCAGCGGGAAGCCTGCTTCTTCCTCTCCCACTCCCCCTGCTTGTGTTCCCTATCTCTCTCTCTCTGTCAAGTAAATAAATAAAATCTTAAAAAAAAATAAAATGTATGATTTTATTGCAGTAATAATAACAAAATTAGTAAAATCTTATTGAGTATCCCCTTAGAACCAGGTGGTGCATGATTTCAGTGTTTCTGTCAACATGTGAATTTCCCCTTACACTGACATCAAACCTTAAATCAATGTTAGAGGGTCAGTGTTTAAGGTGGCATTTCTCACTTTGGGATTCATAGGTTCCTGGAGGCCTGAAGGTACTCATTCGGGTCTGTGGTTTCTCAAGTTTGGGAAAGAATCGTGACCTTAACTTGAGGAATGAACTGATTGGAGAGGGGCAGAGTGTGGATTAGGCATGCTTGTAGGTAGATCTTTGCGTTCTGGGATCATACCAAGGAACGCCCCATTCCTCCTCTGCACCAGTCTAGCCTGACTGTTCACAGACCAGAAGGGCAGTGCAGGGGTGCTATGAAGAGGTTAAGGACTTCGGTTCAGACAGCCCAGACTCAGGTTTGGGTTCCAGCTTCAGCACTTACTGGCTGCTTAAACCTCAGGTTGGGCTGAGGATTCAGTGAAATAGTAAACACAAAGTTATACCGGTACTCAGTACCTGGCCCATAGTAGCTGCTTAATAAAGGTTATGCACACTTTACTCATAAATTAGCTTAAAATCGAGAGATTCTGATACTAAATTCTATGTGTTTACCTTTATTATGCTGCCCTGGAGAAAAAAAGTCAAGAGCAAAATAATTCAAGGATTGTCTTTTACAATGTCTCTCTCTTTTTTCCCCATATGTTTAACTCTCAGTGAAGAAAGGACAGTATATGACTAACACTGACTTCACCGTTGCAGTGGACTAAAAGGCATCTTGATCTCATCTAACATGAACAATTTAATATAAGCAGTTCCCTAACTCTTGGGAAAGTTTACATTGAAAATTGAAGGAACACAAAGTCACACAATCTTCTTGTTTCCAGAGTCACTTTCAGTCTTAGCTCCACACAGCTGTTACACTGGGAATTATCCAATTGCACACAGATAGATCTCTTTCCATTCATTCGGATAATTCTGAATTCCTTTCAGAGGAAGCATAATGGCCAGTGCAGAAGTATAAAGACTCAATAACGGTCATCCTAAGAAAGGATTCAACCAACTCCAGCAGCTGCTCATCAGAAACGCTGCAAAGCTTCCTTTATCATCCATATGTTTCTGGCTGACAGTTCAAATTTCAAATTATATTGGATATTTTTTATTCAGCCCCAGTTTCTCAGTTGTGCTATTCGAAATATTCCAGGTCTTGAAAGAAGAAGAGATAAAACAGCTTCCAGTTGTGTGTGTGTATAAAAGTAAAAATCATAGCAGTCTATATATAATTGAAACAATAAGGTATAAGGTCAAGAGACAAAATTAATTTAAGAAAATGCACCAGCAACTAGCTTCACATCACATTACTGAACTATGTGAAACTCCATTGGAATGGATTATTTATTTAAATGTTGATTTAGATGCAGCAAAATTATGTGAGCATAGTTGACTTGAATACCTGGATCTGCGTCCTGACTTTACCTCCCATATCTGTGTGACCTCACGTGTCAAATGGACACAGCACTTCCACGGCCTTCCCCGTAGAACTGTTCTAGAAGATCGAGTCCATCTGTGGCAAGTGCTTAGAGCAAGTGTCTTAAGTCATCACAAGCACTAAGTTATAGTTGTGACTATTAGTATTAGTTATGTTATCACAGAAATTTATCTCTGTTGGTTTATCAAATTAATTGCAATACAGTTTGGTGATCTTGTAATCAGGATTATTTTCAAACACTGTCCTCTTTGGACAAGGTAAAGCTTTTTTGTAAGGTAAGCTTTAAAGGTAAGCTTTTTTGTAAGGTAAGCTTAAAATCACAACATTTCTGTAATTTACATAACAGCCTAGATAAATAGCTATTAAAAATGCACTTTTGTTAATAAAATATTTAATTCAACATTCAGTAATTCTCAAATGTGAGAATTTCACTGTTTAAACGGCATGGGTGCAGGAGTCTAGCCCATTTTACTCATCTCTGAGATCCTGGTAATTAGCACAGTGCTAGGCATATGTGGGTACTCAGTCAGTATGTGTTGAGTGAATGAGCCATTCAGTAAATAGTGGGGACTGACTTTGACTTCTTGAAGTTTCTTATGCTTTTTTTGTGCAAATCACCTTTTCCACTGTACCACAATAAAGTACTAATTTTCTGTTAGTAAGCTAGGCAAAGTTTAAATCTTACAAGTATTTCTTGCACTTTAAGTTCTAACCGTGGTCATTTTGCTGGCATAAAAAAAAGACCTACAAAAAACCAAAATATAACCTCTTTTGTAAGGAAAAAATTATTCTTTTTTTTTTTTTTTTTTTTTTTAAAGATTTTATTTATTTATTTCACAGAGGGAGAGAGATCACAAGGAGGCAGAGAGGCAGGCAGAGAGAGAGGGGGAAGCAGGCTCCCCGCCGAGCAGGGAGCCCGATGCGGGCCTCGATCCCAGGACCCTGAGATCATGACCTGAGCCGAAAGCAGAGGCCTTAACCCACTGAGCCACCCAGGTGCCCAAAAAATTATTCTTATTATTGCTTACTGGAAAGACCACAACTGTGATTCTCAAGTAGAAATTCTAATTCAGAAACGAAATCTTGCCGTTTGCAACGACATGGATGGAACTGGAGGGTATTATGCTGAGTGAAATAAGTCAATCAGAGAAAGACAATTATCATATGATCTCTCTGATATGAGGAACTTGAGGGGCAGGGTGGGGGGTCGTGGGGGGTAAGGAGGGAAAATAATGAAACAAGATGGGATGGGGAAGGAGACAAACCATAAGAGACTCCTAATCTCACCAAACAAACTGAGGGTTACTGGGGGGGTGGGAGGGTAGGCATAGGGTGGATGGGTTATGGACATTGGGGAGGGTTTGTGCTTTGGTGAATGCTGTGAAAGGTGTAAGCCTGATGATTCACAGACCTGTACCCCTTGGGCAAAGAATAAAAATAAAATAAAAAAAAAAAAAAGAAATTCTAATTCAGTGGATATGAGGTGGGCCCCAGAAATCCATAGTTTCAGGCATCCTAGATGATCCTGAATACCATGCTTTGGGAGATTCTGAAGAAATAATAATAAAATCTCGTATGTATGGAGCCCACACTTGATGTGCTAGCTCCTGTTTCTGTGCTTTATGAAGTCAACTAGTTAATGCCTCAGTATACCCACGCACCAGAGTTCAGACCAGGCCATCTGCTTCAGAAGCCTGTGTTCTTGTTGTTGCTTACTTACTATAAGGTATTGAGGCTCAGATAATCAACTAGTCTCTCTGAACTTCCAAGTTCTTCCTTTGAAAATTCAGAATTTGGGGCGCCTGGGTGGCTCAGTCAGTTAAGTGTCTGCCTTCAGCTCAGGTCATGATCTCAGGGTGCTGGGATCGAGCCCCACATTTGTCTTCCTGCTCATCCAGGAGTCTGTATCTCCCTCTCCCTGTGCTCGTGCTCTCGCTCATTCTCTCTCTCTCAAGTAAGTAAATAAAATCTTTATGAAAGAAAAGGAAATTCAAAATTTATTCATTTGGGGTAAGGAATAAATAAAGTGAGGTTTATCAGTACATAATGAAAGTGTTTTGCATATGTGTATGAAGTATGCATTTATTAATTATTGCAATTAGATGGGTCATTGATATGAGTTTGAAAGGCAGTACATTTTATTTTCAATATGAAATGGGGAATGAGAAAGACATTACAAAAAGGATGGAATGAAAAAAATGATAAATAGAACGTTAATTAAGATTAACTTATTGCTATGAAGTACCAAAGGGATGTAAATTGTTTCTGGGGATGTTGTGACTAGTGATCACCACTGGACATTTCTGAAGCATGACCTTATCATGTGTGGATGTATCTTGCACTTACAGTATTTTTTTCTAATTGTAGTCCTTCGCTTAGGAAACTTGCAATATAAATCGAGTCATGCTCCTATCTTTAAACAGCAACAAAAAATTATTTCTTTCATATTTAACATCTGATAGCTAACTTCTCTTGCCTGCTTTTTAATCTAATACTAAAACCAAGTAGCTGAAGCAAAAGGAAATAGTGTAGAACTCTTGTTACTGGTCTCAATTGGCTGGGATACAGGCATTCATGCATAGAATGAAATATTTGCTATTGACGAGCAACTAATGACGATGTTTTATAAAACAGCAGTGCCCTTGTTATGACATTATTGAGTTGAATCTTTTATTACAGTAGATTATCTCAAGTTCTGATGGAAGTGAGGCAGTAAATTTTTTCTTTTTCGGTTCATTCATTATACCAAATTTCAGAATCTAACCATTCGAGCATAGTGGATTTTACTTCTCAATATATTATTGATTGGTGAAAGATTTATCTTTATAATCCTTTAACTTCTCCCTCTGTGATTTTTTTAAGCGAAGGATAGTATACTAAACAGAATGTTAGATGGAGTGTAATAATTCCTTAATTCATTCATTTAAGCAAAAACTGTCATGTGCTGAGGCTGTGTTATGTAGTGTGCTAGATTCTGGGGTTTAAACAATAAATAAGATACAGTGCATACTCTAGTCTTTCTCTTCTAATTCAGTAGGGGGAAAAGTCTTGCCCAAGGGCAAGGTCTTTTATAAAATGAGGTTCTTTTGCTTTTTTGTAGGGTAAGCTTAAAAGTAATGTTGCTATTACTCTGCAGGAGAAGCTCTGTTAGAATCTTTAATCTACAAAACAGTGGTTTTAATTGAACCACTAGCAATTCTACTGTGAATCAGCCTGTAAGCATGCTGTTATGGCGCATCTTGGACTTTGGCAAAAGAGAAATGGACTCCTTCACACACACAATTTCTCAGTGAGGAGTTAAACAGAAAGCGATCAGAATCCACACTCACCCCCTTGCAAATAGAAGCATTGTACTCTGACTCTCCCAACTTCTCAGAAAATAGCAAAAAAGCATTCTTTTTCTCAGTGTACATTGTACATACTATAGTGATTTCCATTCCTGCCATTCTGGTGAAAAGCACAGATAGACTCTAACCTGGTAGGTAGTTCAAGCCAAAGACAACTAATTGAATACTGAGTTCAGTTTAGTTCCACAACTGTTAAATCTCTTTTTCTGTGTATTAAGGAGTATAAAGGCATTTAACTGTATAAGCTCAGACTCAAAATCATTAGCAAATGATTATATAAAGCTTTGTAATGTAAATTTGAGCAGACATAGTAAATGAGCAATGGTGATTATTTTTCCCCAATCAATTAAAAGTACATAAAGCCTCATTGTTTGTGTCAGCTGTATTAGTCCCTCTGAAGGATGCAGAAAATACGAAACATTGTTCCTGCAGACAGAGAATTCAGAGAAATTTAAAACAAGGAAAACATTTTGTAAACAACATAAGCCAGTCCGTAAGAGGTGAAGAATTCTGTACATCAAGCTGTTGCACAAGTTTGGGAACAGGAAAGCTGGGGAAGACTAGGACAATCATGCAAGGGTCACTGCTGTCACATAAGTTTAATATTTTCACATGTTGCTTAGGTAGTGTTTGCAGAATGAAAAGATGACTGTGACAGCATCCCTAGTCTTGGGGATTTTGTTTGCTTCATTATCTGTTTTACTAGCATTAGCTCTGCAAATATAATGCCTTTACCATAATCTGCTTATATTTAATGAATAGGAAGAGACTTACTATCCATTTCAAAGAAGACATTCTCCCCCCCACATCCAAGAAAGAGAGGCACATGGAGTTTGTCCATATTTGATCAATAACACTAATACTCAATACTGTTGTTGACAAATGATATTCAATAAAAAATGGAATGACTACATTCTCAAAACATTATTTTAGAAATTGTAAAGTGCTATATTAAAATGGCATTAAAATCTTCTAAACTAGCTCATAAAACTCTTTATGATGGTTCTAAAATTAATGGAATTAATGTGATCTACATCACTGTTACCTTCAGTGAGGGGCTGCAAATATCCATGCAGTAAATGGCAAGAAAAGAAAGGCTTTCCAGCATTTGTCAGTATTTGTATGACTGGTTGGATTAAAAACTAGGAATCAGCTACTGGCATAGGGACACTCTGTCGAAGCCCCAGAACATTCTTAAACTTCTGATAAAATATATTCATATAAAGACTAGACAGTGACATGAAGATTATGCTAAGAAAATTAAAGATGAATGCTGGAATTCTCAAGCCAAAGGGAATTAGGCTTTAGGACTAAAATGTCTACAGTTAAATGTGGGTGTTAGACATTTCTAGCCTCACCGAAGTAGATGAAAGCATTTAATGGGTTCTACCCTGATTCTGAGGGTAAAAATCTAACCCAAAGGTAAGTAAACTTTTTTTTTTGAACAAAGAACATAAACTCTGTAGCTTTACAAATATGACTTTTATCAAGACCAAAAAGACATAAAAGTCATCCAAGACAAATGAAGGTGTTCATTCCGTGATGTGATGAAGTACAGATCTACCGGAACAGTGACCGGCTTCTAGTCTGGTGACCTGAACCTGTAAAAGGCCAGCAAGGGTGGAATCTTCCCAGTGCTACACGGTCTGTGTGAGATCCCAGCCTGCGGAGGAAGCTTTCTTTAACTACTCAAGCTCTCAGTGACTTTGTCTCTTTTCTCTAAACTCCCCTAGAACACGAAGAATACAGCACCAGGTGTAGCACATCTGGATGCCAACGAAAAGGCATCTGTAAGCAAATGATCAGAAACTTCAGAGACAGGGTATGTGTGTCTTGCCGCTGGGCTTTTTTTGTTGCAGCAGCATCCCCCTCAGAGCTGGGCCTGGAGGGCCCTTCCCCAAGGTGCCCTGTGACCCTGAGCAGTTCCACCTCTTTGGACCTTGGTGTCTAGGCTGGAAAATCATTAGTGCCAATCTTACCCTTGACCCATTACAGTCCCAGCAATTCAGCTGCTGTTACTGTATTTCTGTTGACATTACTTAAAAGGAAAATACGAAAGATATTATTCCGACCTGTTGAAGTTAAATGTAAGCTTACATAAGCAGATTCTCTAAATGAATGTCTTTAATTCCACTGATGCTCAGGATGACTTTACTGACCAAAAGAAGCAGCACAAAAAATTTTGCTAAGTGAAGTCATTGTGGCGTTCTTAACGGTCCTAAATGTCAATTTGAAGAATAGGCCGCTTCTTCCGAAGCACTCCTATTTAAAACAGAGTGGACAGCAACATTGATGGATGATCGGGGCAGTCTGAATCACACAAGGGGACTTTATGCTTCTGTGAGTGAGGAGGAAAATGCAGAATCTTTTTTCTCTCACCCTCACACAGCTATGAAATGCTGTTAGCTATTCAAAATGCAAAACTGTCTACCAAAATCTGAGAGAAGATCATCCATTCTTTCCTTCCACCTGCATGGGTAAGAACTACAGGCTGGATGGGAACTTCTCCAAATTTCTTTATTCTGTCTCCCCTTTTACATCCTTTTGCTATACAAACCGTTTTCTCTAGCTAACCTGTCAGAGAGACATCTGTTACCTTTATAGAAGCCAATGCACGTTGGTGTGTGTCACGCTTTGGTTTTCCAGTGCCAACATTCGGAGACAAATCTTTCTACTGCGCTTAGTCTGGAAACTCTCTTTAGCTCCGTCTGTCACTAGGGGCACATGTATTACCCACCCTCAACTTCAGACCCTGGTAGCAGGTGATCTATGAGCCTAGTTATCTTCTCCCATGCTGCAAAAAATGACATGTTACCTCTACGGCTCCCTTGCCAGCTTTTAAACTACCCTGTCAAGCACGGAGAATTGAGAAAAAAATATGAAGCATCCATAATATAACCTTAATGCCCCTGTGCACCATTCTTCCATTACTTTTCACCTTTCTGCCTCAAGCCAGAGAACTAAAAGGATTAGATGTAATGCTATAAATTGAAAAATGTGACAGTCCATGGAGGCCTTAGTCCAGGTTTGCAAGATAGAGGAGAATTATCATGTTACTACTGATACCTTAAATATAAGGCTTTGATGTACCAAAAAGTTTGGTGAGATGGAAAGAAAGAAAGAAAGAAAGAAGGAAGGAAGGAAGGAAGGAAGGAAGGAAGAAAAGAAAGAAAGAAAGAAAGAAAGAGAAAGAAGAAAGAAAGAAAGAAAGAAAGAAAGAAAAGATGGTGGAAAGAGCCAAGGCCTGAAAAGGCGAGTTAAGATTCCAGTCATTGCGTGTGGAATCATGTATGCTTCCATTGACTTCTTATGTGGCTGGATCCGTTGCCTGCTTCTCTGCCCCCAAAGAACCTCGGCCGTCCATGGCAAACCCTCTTCATAGTGACAGCATTCCGTCGTACGTATCCTCCCCCAGGGTCCATGTCAGCAGATCCAGTGGCCTCTGTGAGTGTCGTCCTCCAACCGGGTGGATGATGAGCTCCACTGTTCCAGCCCAGAAAGTGCCGAGGGAGCTTCCAGCCCAGATGGTCTTCTTGCTGAGTTTGCCTGAGGCTTGTTTTGTTTTGTTCTGTTCTTCCCTTACATTGACTCATTTAATATAGGATATATCTGAGGCAGTTTGGTGTGAGCCAAAGAAAAAGAACGATAAAGTTGAATTATTAATTATTAATTAAAAAACCAAAGACGGTTACTGAAGTAAAGTTATTTTCCTCAGCATTAAAGAGAAAAAATTGTGCTAAGTGTTTATATTGTATCAATACTAACAGGTCCAAGCATACTCTGTCTTTTTGCTAGGTCTCAAAAAAAAAAAACAAAACAGTGATTGTGCATTTAATACACAGTGCCTTTCTATAGAAGACATTGTTTTTCTAATTCATTTTTAAAGGTTAAAAATATTATGATAGACCGTGTATACACATGTTGTTAAGGAAGGGTGCCCTCATTTCACTTCTTAATTCTTAATTCTTCATGGTGGGTTTTCTTCCCGAGTCACCAAATGTACTGTGGAGCACCAAGCCCTAAACCTGTCCCGTCTTCTCACCTACCCAGAACATGCGTCTGCACAAAGACTTGTTCCTAGTATTATTAGCCACTCAGGGATCTTTTCAGGCATTCAAAAGGAAGTCCCTGGCTCCACTTAGAGTCTTTTATCACAGAGTGTGCCCAACAACGATACATCCAGTGTCTAAAGGTACTGTAGCAATGTGAATTTTGCTATCTGTTGATTATCTGTTTGAAATTAATGTTTATAGAGATTTAACTCCAGAATGAATTGCGCATGGGCAATGTCATCAATGTCCTGAAACACTAAAGCTTAGTAAAAGGATTAATCCCCATGTGATCAGTAAGAGATGTAGAGAGAAGCCTGAAGAGACTCTCAGGGAATATGTCAAGTAGGAAAGTTGGTTCACATGGAACCAACCCAGAGTTGCCTGAAATGGAAACAGAAGCAGCACTGTCACGTCCCCTTAGGTAGCTGAGTGCTTGGAAAACAGGATTTGTAAATGCCATATGTTAAAGACATTAGAAAAAAATTTAGGGATGCCAAAGAGTAAAACATCCTTGGTTCTTCTCATCTGAAGAACTTCATAGAACTATTTTGTCTGTAGGAGAAAAGTCAACAGCAGACTGTGGAATATGAATAAGTAGACATAAAGCACAGCAAGAAATAAACTGGCGTCAAAATCTAGAACTTAAATTATTCTAAAAGTATTTTATTTTTTTTATTTTTTTTATTTTTTAAAGATGTTATTTATTTATTTGACACAGAGAGAGAGAGAGATTATAAGTAGGCAGAGAGGCAGGCAGAGAGACAGGGAGAGGAGGAAGCAGGCTCACTGCTGAGCAGAGAGCCCGATGCGGGCCTCGATCCCAGGATGCTGAGATCATGACCTGAGCCGAAAGCAGAGGCTTTAACCCACTGAGCTACCCAGGCGCCCCTAAAAGTATTTTAAATACATTCAGATATAAAAAGTAATTTGCAAGAATGGCCATAGTCAAATATGCAGTTGATTTTGGCCAAGGTTATTCAGAAGAGTTCCTATGAGAAGAAAGCATTTTGAGATTAACAGTGAAAACAAAATCCTCACACTTTACAAGCAAAATTTTTGGACATTTATATCATAAGGCTTTTAAAGATTTCTTGTCAAGAATGAATTAGGTCCTTTTCAATATGGAAAACTAACATGGTACCTAATCATAACTTTACTACATATTTAGTCACTCCAATATAATTTTATATTCATTATCTATATTTTGACGATGTGTTTACAATTAGGAAGGCATACTTTTAGCATACCCAAAGGCATTTTCTTAGTTTTTTCCAATAGTTATCAATAAGAGGGAAGACAGCCACTTAATGTCTATACCTACTGTTTTTCTGGGATCTAGTTTAATTTTAATTGAAATTCTTAACTATTGAGTTCAGCAAATATGATTTAATGAATTAAGACACGACCTTCAAGTGGTTTATAGTCTGGAGCAGGAGACAGACACGAAACTGATACTGAAAGTCCTGCCCAGGCATGTGGTTTGGTCTGTGCCAGTTTGCCAACTGTAGTTTGTCCAACATACGAAAGTAGGCTGTGTATCATCCCTGTTGTGTACACCGGAATTAAATTATTGATACTTTGAACAATAGAGCCAAAGTTCTATCGGATTGTCAAAAATTCCCCTTATTCCCTTATTTAAGGAAAAGCGTACATTATCCACGGAAAAACACGTTTTTGTGTCAGCAGGCTAGTGAATCTCATAATCCCATTAAAGTCACTCCAGTTCAGTTCAGGAAACATTTATAGAGAGCTACCATATGCCAAGCACTGTGCTAACTCCTGGAGCTGTAAATAAAAATGAGAGTGGGTTACTACTCCCTGGGGTACTGAGGTTAGACAACGCAGATGGGAGTGAGCTCCAGCAAATCTTGCCAGTGCATGCCTGAGGCCAGTGCCATTTAACTTTTAAAGATAAGCAGCCAGCAACAAGGATGCCACACAGACCCTGTCCCACCACTTCCTCAGGCGTAAAGAGAGGAAGAGGAACAGCGTAGGTCAGGCATTAGAATGACCATATCTAGACACAGTCCTGTGGATTGCGTCTCCTGCAAGGAGCTAGTGTCCTAGAATCCAACAGAAGGAGCTCGGAAAGTGTATATAATGTCCCTTCTGAAAGGGTTTTGAGAACTCGATGATGCAGACACTGTGCTACCTCTCTTGAAATTGACCTTTACACATTCTTAACAAAGCCAGAATGGATGCTCCCAGATCTGAAAGCCTCCTGTAAGGTTTCCCGTCCCATTGGGAATTTGGAAGCACTGCTTCAGTGAGGAGAGGAGTGTGTCTGCTGTGCTGAAGGCTTTGTAGCTTTGGCAGAGACAGATGTCACATGGTTTAGGGGAAGGAAAATGAGGCTGTGAATACACAGGCAGATAATTTCACTCCTGTCTGTCAGCTGTCCAAAAAGAGAGAGATGCCCAAAGTGCTATTTGAACACAGAAGAAGGATTCCTACCTAGGGCGGTGAAGCTCCATGGGGAGAAGTGGAAAGAAACCTTCCTAGACTAAGTGAGGTCCCAGTCTTCAAGTGCTAGTAGTTAACCCGGAGCAGCAGGAACACGAGGATCAAGGAGCGGAGAATTTCATGAGCTAGGACACAGAGATAGAGATAATTCTGCAATTCAGGGAGCCCTAAATGTAGCAGGCATTTATGAATATGTGTAAAGGGTAATAACAGTCTCTCTCAGTTTTTTAAATGATCTCTTTATTGTCAGCCAGTTAATTCAGAACTTCATACCTGCTTAAAAACTGTTACAGCAGATGTTCGTGGCACTACCTGATCTTCGAAGAGGTCAAAGCGGAGGAGGAACATTCAGTTCATGAACAGTATGGGTGTCTGTGATGTGCTGAGCAGTGCTTTCCTCTCCCACCAGAATAAGTGCTCCATGACATGGGACTCTTATGCTTTTCACAGTTCTGTCTTCAGCAGCTACAACAGAAAGTCTTATGTATACAGTTGTGGTTATAGTTACAGTTATATGATGATACAGTAACAAATGGGGATTCCACGGTGCTCCATGAGGATCTCCTGCCTGTCCTCATGGAGTTGGCTGGCTAGCACAGGGGTTTCAACCTAGGACGGCAGAGAGGGTATTACAAACTTTTATGGAGAAAAAAAATATGACATCTTTACTTTCCCTAACCTGTAACTGAAATTTAGTATTTGGTTTAATTATAAACATAGGCTGCAAAGCATATAGGTATTAACAGTACCTCTGACTTTGTCACCATTAAAAACCAAAGATAATTTCATATCCCATTTCAGCATTTTAAATATCTGAAAATGTAGTTTTTGCTTGTCATGATTTTTTTTAAAAGATTTTACTTATTTATTTGTGCTGAGTGGGGAGCCCAATGTCGGTCGGTCTCCATCCCAGGACCCTGACATGACCTGAGCCAAAGACAGATGCTTAACTGACTTAGCCACCCGGGCACCCCACATTTGTCATGATTTTTAAGTTGTTTGCTATTGATGTACCACTAGGTTTTATTACTTACTGTATTAATAAGAAGCAAGTATATTATGACATCAATTTAGTTTTTAATACTTTGAAGTTATATTTCAGTGTAACTTTTATTTTGTTATCCCAAGTAGTTTATGCATTTAAAAATAGTGTTTTAAGAACAGAGTTACAGACCTCACCAGAATGCTATATACGTTCGTGGCACCAAAATCGTTAAGAACTCCAGATCTCGGGCCGTCGTTATTATTCAGTGATATGGCCTGTGCACTGACTGGGAAAGCGTCAGCTGCTCACCCAGCACACATGTAGGGTAGATGGAGTGGTCTTGGACGGATGGCCAGAGGGGTCGGGCCTCTGCTCCCCCTGAAAAAGTAGTTGGAGGGTCTGATGTATTCCAGGAACTGGAGGAACTTTGTCAAGAAAAGAACTGGAGCTGGAGTGTGTGAGGAAGTGGGTGTTCGGGGGTGTTTGAAGAGTGTATTTAACTGGGGCCAAGTTAAATAAGACTCCAGAGAGTTTGTGCTGTATTCTAAGGATGATGGGAAGCTACTTAGGAGTTTTAGAAACCGAACGTAGGAAGATCACTCTGGAGACCGCTGATTCCAGGAGGGGCATGCAGTCAGCAGGGAGAGCAGTCATGCGGGAAGATTGTGGGAGACCTGCATTGTCATTAGAAAAATACAGAAATAAAGAAAGCCACCATGGTACTAGAGCACCAGTGCTTATTCTGTTTTCATACTCAGCTTGCCTGCTACCGTCATGAGTAGAAGCACAGGTTTCACTGCTATTGCCTAGTGCAAACCATTTGCATGTCTTTTAGTGACTCATGTAATTCTGAGTAAAAGGAGCTTAGGTAGGGGCTTCAGCAGACAACAAATAGCATTTTAGCTGAGTGTCCATGCCAGAGAGACGGTCAGCCAACTGCCTGCTGTGGGACCCTTTTCTCTTTTCTAATCATTATTCTAAGCTTCAATTTGGACGTAGTGATTTCTTGATAAGCTATATCATTTGAAAGGACATTTATATCAGCTGCTTCTATTTTAATTTTATCTTTAGCCAAATCCTCTCTTTTCTGTACTGTTTGTTCCTCAGGATGCAATTCAGTGTTTTCACTGACTCCATCCAACTTATCCATTATCCTCAAATCAAATGGAGTACACTGTTTGGCAAGAATATCCAAAATTTTGCTCTTTATAGCATGTGTTCACTTATGTGGGTATTTTCCATTGATTAAATGTTAGACTGTTGCGTTCTTTCCAAACCCTTCAAAGCATGATACAACTTTGATTTTTTTTACATAGAATCATTTTTATATATGATTTTAACACATCATTTATAAGTTTTTTTATTATATATGTTGGAGACAGCAGGTGAGCTCTAGAAGCTGTGAGCTGGCCTCTTAAAAGCATGTAGATTCCACTGTAATGCCCTTTACAAGTATCAAACCCCCCACTGTAGTCCTACATTTCCAAAACTTGGTAAACACTGTAATTACTCCCATTTACCTGCAACCATTGTCTCTTTGTGAAGTGATTTCTATCAGGGTTCTGATTCCTCCATCATCCTGTGAGGTGTAGAAGAAAACAAGTAAGTAGTAGGTAGTTACTTAAGGTATCAACACATGGGAACAGAAAAAATAACAAGAAAGAAAAATTATCTTTCTTACAAAATAAAGTGACTTTAAATAAATCAGGTAAAATATATTTCCTCTGAACATTTTTTAAAGGTATTTATTTATTTATTTATTGAGCATGAGTGGTGGGCAGAGAAAGAGAGGGAGAGAGAGAATCTCAAGCAAGACTCTGCACCACGCCCAGAGCCTGATGCTGGGCTCGATCCCACGACCCTAAGATCATGACTTGAGCCAAAATCAAGCATTGGACCCTTAACCAACTAAGCCACCCAGGTATCCCTGAACATTTTTAAATCTGTTATACCGAACTCACACTGAGCAATAGATTAATACTTCCATAGCTACTGTTGCTTTGTCTTATAAAGAGCTGATAAAAGTTGTTTTTTGAATACAGTTGACACACATGTTACATTAGTTTTATGTGGACAAGATAGGGGTTCAACATCTCTGTACTTTAGGCTGTGCTCACCATGAGTGCAGGTACCATCTGTTACCATGCCATGCTATTACAATATCCTTGACTATATTCTCTATGCTGTGCCTTTTTTTTTTTAAGATTTTATTTATTTATTTGACAGAGATCACAAGTAGGCAGAGAGTCAGGCAGAGAGAGAGGGAAGCATGCTCCCTGCTGAGCAGAGAGCCCAACACAGGGCTTGATCCCAGGATCCCGAGATCACGACCTGAGCGGAAGCCAGAGGCTTAACCCACTGAGCCACCCAGGCGCCCCATATGCTGTGCCTTTTATTCCTGTGACTTACTCATTCCCAAACTGGAAGCCTCTCTCTCCCACTCCTCGTCACTCATTTTGCCCATCTTCCCACTGCCCTCCTTTCTAGTAACTGTCAGTTTATTCTCTGTATTTATGGGTCTGATTCTGCTTTTCATTTGCTTATTCATTTGTTTTTTAGATTCCATATATAAGTGAAACCATATGGTATCTGTCTTTCTCTGACTTACTCTACTTAGCATAATATCCTCTTGGTCCATCCTTGTTGCAAATTACTTCCATATCTTGGCTTTTGTAAATAATGCTGCAGTACAAATAGAGGTGCATGTATCTTTTCAAATCAGTGGTTTTGTTTCCTTGGGGTAAATAGTAGCGGGATTATTGAATCATACGGTATTTCCACTTTTAATCTTTTGAGGAACCTCCATACTGCTTTCCACAGTGGCTAATAACAATTGATATTCCCACCAATAGTTCACAAGGGTTCCTTTTTCTCCACATCCTTTTTAGCACTTGATATTTCTAGTCTTTTTTATTTTAGCCATTCTGACAGGTGTAAGGTGACAATCTCATTGTGGTTTTGATTTGCATTTCCCTGGTGGTGCTGATGAACATCTTTTCATGTGACTGTTGGCTATCTGTATGTCTTCTTTGGAAAAATATCTGTTTGGGTCCTCTGCCCACTTTTTAATCAGATTATTTGTTTTCCTGGTGTTGACTTGTAGAAGTTCTTTCTGTACTTTGGATAATTAGCCCCTTATTGGATATACTGTTTGCACGTATATTTTCTCATTCAGTAGATTGCCTTCTGTTTTGTTGATGGTTTCCAGTTTTTATAGTTGGCCTTTCTTTCCCATACAATGTAAACTTTGGTATCTTACTTTGATAATGGGAGGAAAGAATCCTCAAGTAAATCAGAAGCTATGTAGAAGGCATTTGCATTAGAAGCATTGACATATAAGAAATACTAAAGAATGTGTGTTTAGATGAGAAATAGGACACAAAGCTCACTATCAATAGAAGGTTACAGAATAAAGGCTTAATGAGTGGTGTGCACTGTTTAGAAGATAATTATGATATATGTGTACCCAAATAAAATAATCACAAAACTTGATTATATAGTGAGCTTTTGGGTCTGTGAGTATACTCTGACTCTCAGTATACCCCTGCATAGAGTCTTAGTTCTTCTGTTTTTTTTCTTGGAGTACCACCACCATATTAAAATTTATTCCCCAATTTCACTCCTGATCCATCCTAATTAGTCACGTCTCCAGTATCCTTCCAACTTAACTCATGCTTCGTTTCCATAATCTGGCTACATATCACCCATCACTTCAATCAGCTTAATTATACCATGTTCTTGAAACTGTAATGGATTCCTTTGTGTCTTGCTCATTTCCCTATCTTAGGACTTGTAGTCAGCACCACACCACTGACAATTATAGACCAAGTTCTGCTCTTTACTGGTGGCTTCATCTGCTCCCCAGAAAGAATGTAAATTTCCATCTTACCATGCCTTCTAGTGTACAGCATAGAGCTCTGTGCATTTATTTCGGTGACTGCTGACTAAAATTTAAACAACAGAAATCACCTGAATTCTTGAAACAGGGTAATGCTAAGGTTGAATTCTTTCTCCTCTATTGATTTATTTAACCCGTATTTATAGAGAACCTTCTGTGTCCCAGGAACTACTCTAGCTTGAGCAACAAAACCAAAATAAATGCAGCCACATACACCAACACCACACATGCACACAGCACCTTCTATACCCATGGAACACACATGCATGTAGCGGAGGCAGATGGTAAGAAAGATATGCCAGTGTTCATCCCAACACGTTCCTCCTCAATGCACATCACCCAGTCACTCCACCCCCACCCCCTCCCTTCTGTAACCCGCAGTTCGTTTCTCAGAGTCCAGAGTCCCTCATAGTTTGTCTCCCTCTCTGGTTTATTCCAGTTCCGTTTTCCCTCCCTTTCCCTGTGATCCTCTGCACTATTCCTTATATTCTACATCTGAGTAAAACCATGATAATTGTCTTTTCTCTGCTTGACTTACTTCACTCAGCATAATCCCCTCCAGTTCCATCCATGTCAGTGCGACTAACTGAACATAATAAAGATAAATAAATAAGTAAATAATAAATTTTTTAAAAAAATTTAAAAAGTAGCAGTAGAAAATTGCAGAGGACTCTTACCTGAAAATAAAACAAATATTCCTTAAAAGTCTTTAAATTTTTTTATTTTTCTCTCATTCATTAAATTTAGTGATGATAAAAGAATAATAACCAATAATAGCTTGGCATAGAAAAAAAATAATAGTAAATTAGGGAACAAGGATATGAAGGAGGGTGAAGTCACCTGTGGAGGTGACTTTGAGGAAGACTTGAAGGAAGTGAGGGAGTTTATCCTGAGAACATCTGTGGGAAAGCTTTCAGGCAGAAGAAACATTAGTTGCAAATACCTGGCTGAGAAAGGGCCTTCCTTTTGAGTTCTTAAGGAATAGTGACAAATGGGCGCCTGGGTGGCTCAGTGGGTTAAAGCCGCTGCCTTCGGCTCAGGTCATGATCCCAGGGTCCTGGGATCGAGGCCCGCATCAGGCTCTCTGCTCGGCGGGGACCCTGCTTCCTCCTCTCTCCTCTCTCTCTGCCTGCCTCTCTGCCTACTTGTAATCTCTCTCTCTGTGTCAAATGAATAAATAAAATCTTTAAAAAAAAAAAAAAGGAATAGTGGCAAAGCTAAGTGGCCAGAAGGAGAAGAATAGGAAGTCAGCTCAAAGACATAATAGATGCTTTATTATACCGGACTTTGCATGGATTTATTTTGAATGAAAATAGAAGTGACATAATCTGACTTCTATTTTAACACACTATCTCTCATGACTGAAAATGGGACTGGGCAGAACCATGAGGACAGTTAGGAGACTATGTCAGTAATCCAGGCAAGAAATTCACAGACTAGCACTACGGGTGGTCAGAAGTGGTTAAATTCAGAATATATTTTGAAGGTGGAACCAACCGGACTTGCTATTATGGGTGTGAGGGAAAGGGCAGAATCACCAGTGACATCAAGCTTCTGGGCTTTAGCAACCAGAAGATGGTATTGTCATTACTGAGATGAGGACAGACAGAAGAACAGTTGTGGGGAGTAAAGAAGAGCTCAGACTCTGACATGTTAATTTTGAGGTGCTTATTATTAAATCACCAAGTGGAGATGATAAGTAGACAGGTCTAGAATTCAGAGGAGAGGGCCAGGATGAAGATATAAATTTGGAAGTTAGTAGTGTTAAGATGGTATTTAAAGCCATCTCTAGAGAATATCAGCACCTAGACAGCAAGGACATCTGAAGCACTGTGATCTATGGAGATAGATGAAGTGAAAAGAAACCAGCAAAGAGACTGAGAAATGAATGGAAAGAAAGATAGAAAACTAGGTGAGTGTGGTAGTTCTAGACGCCAAGCGTCCAATGGTTGTAAAGAAGAGTGATCCACTGGGTAGAATTAGGTCTGAGAAATTCCCACCGGATTTAATAACATGGTGGTCATCAGTGACCTTCACAATAGCAGTTTCACTGGAAGGAGTGAAAACGTAATTTGAGCATGATCAAGAAAACACAGAAAGAGAGAAATTGAAGACAGCAAAAATAAAGGACTCCTTCAAGGAGTTTTGCTATAAAGGGAAGAATAGCAATGAGACAGTAGCTGGAGGGAAAGTGGGATTAAGATGTGGGAGAAATAGCAGCATATCTATCAGCTGATAAATGATCAGTGGAGAGGGAAAAAATGTGATGCTAGAGACGAAGGAGAACATTTCTGTAGATGTCCTTGAATAGGCAAGGTCAGAAGGGATCTAGGGTATGCACAGAGGACTGGGTCTTACCTAGGAACACAGATCATGCACCCATAGTAATAGAAAAGAATGTAGAATATTTGCACACACAGTCAGATGCATGGGTAGTATAATGGTACTTACATGGTTTGTGAAAGTTCTTTTGTAAAAGATTCAACTTCAGATAAAACTGAAGTTATGGTCATCTACTGAAGTTGAAAATATGAAAAAGTGGTGATATATTTGAGGAAAGAGAAGAAAAGATTTAAAAATTATGTAAGTATGAAAGAGAATGATTTAGGGAGGTAGAGTATGATTCTCAGACACCATTAAAAGGAGATGAGTTGGTATGGCTGTGGGTTTTTATTTAGCCACATGCTACTGTGTAGGTGTAGGCTCAGAGTGATGAAGAATTAGATTTCATCTGGGCTGGAATTTTGTTACATAAATATGATAAGCTAGAGAGAGGTAAACAAGTCAAGGTTGTATACAAGTGTGATTAAAAAGTATGAAATCTTGCAATGATGTTGATGGAGCTAGAAAGTAAAATGCTAAGTGAGATAAGTCAGAGAAAGACAAATGCCATATGATTTCACTCGCATGTGGAATTTAAGAAACAAAACAATGAGCAAAGGAAAAAAACCAAGATACAGACTCTGAACTCCAGGGAACACACTGATGGTGACCTGAGGGCAGGTGGGCCAGAGGTGGGAGGGAGGAGGGGCGTACAGGTGATGGGGATGAAGGAGGGCACTTACCGTGATGAGCACTGGGGTGATGTATGGAAGTGCTGAATCACTATATTGTACACCCAAAGCTAATGTTACACTGTATGTTAACTAACTAGAATTAAAATTAAAAACTTAGTTAAAAAACAAAAAAAATAAAAGGAAACTGTAGCTCCAAGAAAGGAAACTGTAGCTCAAAAAATTTGTTGGCCAGGGTCATCCAGCAAGTAAAAGGCAGAACTGCAATTTAAATCCAGGTCTGACTGAACAGCCTGTGCTCAGATGTGTTATTATGACATGTGAATTTCTGGAATCTAAAATCTAGCTGGATATGAACTTTCCTAGCTTAGATCTCAGTTCCTTCTCCTCCCCTTTCACTGGAACCAGCCCTACACAGATTTGCTACATCTTTTTCTTTCTTCTCCTCTAGATGAGGCAAGAAAACACAAAAGGACAATAAAGGATAGGGCAAAAGCAGTAGGAACAGCGGACTGATGGCTCTGTTGGGGTCAAAGGATTGTTGGAGTATGGCTCTAGAGGGAATTGGTTGGAGGGACCGGAGGTAAGTTTAGAGAGTGACTGATTGAAGTTGACATATAGGGGTTGAAGCTTTTAATCAATGTCAAGACTAACTGTTGGAGTGAATGGCTACAGTGTGATTGGCTAAAGTCAAGATCACTGGGAAAAAAGAAGTCTGTGTTAATTTTGGGATCACACTTTACTAACTATAACTTTTGGCAAGAAACTTAGACTTTCTGAGCCTCAGTTTTTTATTTTCAGTGTTATTCTCCAGGGGAAGAAAAACCTTTCAGTTGAAAACTTTTAGTTCTAAATAGTAACTGCTACTATTTACTGTCTACAGTGCGGAAGCACAATGCTCATTATTAGCATGGTCACCCTAGGAATAAGCTATCAGCAGGCTGATTTTGATTCAGAATAAGAAAGAATGTTCTAACAATAAGTGAAATGAAAGTAGAATTGAGTTTGTTGGTAAATATTGTGCTTCTGATCACAGAAGCCTGGAGTTGTTCAAGGAAAGATTTCATGATATCTAACTAAAGTAGTCTATAATAGTAGTCTATAATACTGAACGTGTGATACCTAGGTATGAGTCACAGGGGAGGGGACTTGCAGAATAGCTGTCTCATAAGGCAGGGTTGAAGAGAAGGCCAGCATCTGGGGTGCCACTTTGAGCAGAACAAGGCAGGCAATTAGTAGAGATCCAAGAAAGAGAATGACTTAACGAAGGCCCAGATGGGCAGATGGCCTGCCTGGGTCCAGATGGGCAGATGCTTCCCCATCAAGGAGATTCATCAGTCTGGTCAATGACCCAAAACAGACTTACAGGGCATCTGAGTTCCAGAGACTGTCAGTGGAAGAATGGAGCAGAAGAACAGAAAGCAGCTAGACAGAGGGTGGGTTCAAGAGCAAGATCCATCTGCTGTTAGAGCAGCAAGAACGAAGCCAGAATGGCAGACTGCTGGACAAGGAGCTTCCTCGGTACATTCCTTTTTAAGAGCCAAGGTAATCTCCGTTAGATTTAGAACACTCTGACATAACTAGGTACTTGTAGGCATACATTAATAACAGCCAAAATCCAAGCACTTAGGTCATCTTATCAGTGACCCCAGCTGTCAAGAGGTAGAAAGTAATAGCTAACGGAACTCTGGGCCCAAAATGGGGCAGGGGGGGAAAGGATATGTGTGTATATATATATGCGTGTGTGTGTATGTGTGTATATATGGTTTGAGATACAGTCAAGCCTATAAATACAGGTAATTTTTAACCATAAATATATTTCACTATATTACAATAAGATATTTTCTCTCTTCTACTCAACAATTGGTGAGGCTATTGAAAGATTTTCTAGATACTACTTACTAAAACAAAAAGGTATTTTACCATATGATTTCTCTCATATGTGGAATCTAAAAAACAAATGAGTAAACAAACAAGCAGAATCAGACCTATAAATGTGGCAAACAAATTACTGGTTGTCAGAGGGAAGAGGAGGGGTGAAGGGTTGTGGGAGGTCCAGGCTTCTAGGTGTGGAATGAGTACAGCATGGGGAATACAGTCGGTGGTGCTGTAATCTTGGTGTGTGTGGTGACACTTGGTAGCTCCACTTGTAATGAGCACAGGCTAATGTTCAGACAAGTGGAATCACTGTGCTGTACACCTGAAAATAATGTAATTGTGTGTCAACTATACTCAAAATTTTTTTCAAGAAATTTTTATAAATAAAAACATTGGGTATTTCTTTAATGTTTACCAAGATTATTTTTCTTCACAAGCATATTAAATACAATTTTCTTACTGAATGACATTTGGCATGTTAATTAATTTTAAAACTTATGTCAGTGAAAAATTTTACTTTGCTTCTTCGAAGTTAATTATTTGATAGCTGTATTTTATTAATGTATGTTTATGACACATACTAGGGATATAAATATAGATATTATGTAACTGTATGTACACACCACACACACAGGCATATACACATGTGGTAGAATCTTGTAACAGTAATATTCACTGCATAATTTTATTTAAAAAAAATTTTTTAGAGTCAGCATAACGAAAGAGCCTGGGCTTTGGAGTTCAGATAGAAAATAGGGTTGAGGGCGCCTGGGTGGCTCAGTGGGTTAAAGCCTCTGCTTTCGGCTCAGGTCATGATCTCGGTGTCCTGGGATCGAGGCCCGCATCGGGCTCTCTGCTCAGCAGGGAGCCTGCTTCCTTCTCTCCCTGTCTCTCTGCCTGCTTCTCTGCCTACTTGTAATTTCTCTCTGTGTGTCAAATAAATAAATAAAATCTTTAAAAAAAAAAAAAAAAGAAAGAAAATAGGGTTGAATCTTGGCGTTGTCATTTCCTAGCTGTACAAATTTTGGAAAGTTTCTTACATTTGCTAAAACTCAGCTTACTCATCTGTTAAATGGGATGAATAGCTCCTTCCTACTTTATTGGGTTGCTGTTAGAATCCATAGCTAATGCATCTCGTTCAGGATTTAATTACCACCTTCCTGGTCTAAGTCTTTTCCTTTTTAATCAAATTTCTCTGTTTCTTCCAGTATATACAAATATATTCAAAAGAACTATCTTCCTCTAGCTTTGGGTGTTGCTGTTCAGTTTGTTGTTTGTTTTCATTTTGACCCCTCACGCATTTCTTCTATCCCTCATCTTCCACTTCTGGCAACCACCAGTGTGTTCTTATTATCTATGAGATTGGGTTTTTTTAGGGTTTGTTTTGGATTGTTCATAGAGTTTACATAAGAGAGATCATACTATGTTTTCCTCTGACTTGTTCTGCTTAGTCTGACGCCTTCAAGGTCCATCCGTGTTGTCACAAATACATATGCATAGATGTGTACCTACCATACTTTATATGAGACTCTTATGGTTGATGTAATAAGTGTAACAGAAGTTATTTATTATATATGCTAATGTGAAAGTAAAATCACACTGAAAACTTAATTATTTGTTTTAACTGCATTAAGGCTTCCTTGAGGTAATTAAATCCCAATGCTTTTCTGAGCAATATTTTAGATCAGTGTTCATGAACAGCTAAATAAATTGAAGTGCTATTTCCATCATAACTGTTAATTATTTAAGCAACACACATTGTATACCTTCCAGATAAAGAATAGTCTATGAGTTCCTAGTGAGCTTTGTTTGAGGCTTCAAAAACGTAGAAGGTCTGGTCCTAGTCTCAAGGTAAGCTCACAGTACAGTTGGTGGATTGAATAAGTAGGTGTTTCTGACTGGTGCCATACCAAAGAAAAGCAAAGAGCCATGGTGACTTATATCTTGAAGGTTACAATTGAGAATACCTCTCTCTTGTTTGTCTGACCTTTCCTGGATTTAAAAAAGCCTAAAAGCATATCTGAAGATGAGACGGATAGGGAATTTGAGCATAAAAAACTAACAGACTTGTTCTTTTGCCACATTTGGAGACTTTATTGCAGGAGGCATTGTTACCTCCCCATTTTTTATGTGACACTTATTTATGGTGTAGATTGGTGATCTAGTGACTTGTTCATACATTACACACATCAGAAGTATTAATGAAACATCCTAATTAGTAAATCCACATGATACAACTTCTTAAAACAATTTCACTTAGACTTTGAAGAATATAAACCTGATTATTAGAGGCATATTATGATTTAAAGCTATCTTCAGTTTTTCACCTAAACACCTGGGTGGCAATGTTCAACCCTTGATTTTGGCCTATGTCATGATCTCAGGGTCATGGTATCAAGCCTGCATTGGGCTCTGCGCTCAGCATGGAGTCTGTTTGTCCCTCTCCTTCCTTCCCCTGCTGCCTCTTAAACAGGCAAACAAACAAATAAATAAATAAGCTATCTTCAGTTTTCCCTAGTAAATAAACACAATTTTCTGGATGTTAAGTATTCTTGGTTCCATTTAATTAGAACACGCACGCGCGCGCACACACACACGCACACACACACTAGATGATTCTCAAGAAATGACACATTTCCTTAAAAAAGCAGAATTGCCTTCTTAATGGCTATTTTAAGCCATGAATTATGTTGAAAAAGAGAGAAAGTGTATTTTAGTTGAATACTCTTGCACGGAAAAATGACAGTAGACACGAGGAGAACTTGGTAAGGATTGTTAGAGATGTCAAGAGGGTAACTAAGTCATAGCTAACTATAAGTGGTTGGAAGAAGGAGAAAACTATTATAAAAATAAATAACTTATACATGGATGATTGCACAATTTTAAATTCCAAGAGCATGGTAGTAGCTGGTGGTAAGTTAATGGCCTTCACTTTTTTTTTTTTTTTAAGATTTTATTTATTTATTTGACACACAGAGAGAGATTACAAGTACGCAGAGAGGCAGGCAGAGAGAGAGGAGGAAGCAGGCTCCCCGCCGAGCAGGGAGCCCGATGCGGGCCTCGATCCCAGGACCCTGAGATCATGACCTGAGCCGAAAGCAGAGGCTTTAACCTACTGAGCCACCCAGGCGCCCTGGCCTTCACTTTTTAACCACTAGCTGCCTCTTTGAATGGTTGAATAGCATGCTTTACTTGAAAACTATTCCTATATGAAAACCACTGGGGAAATGTATTCGATGTGAAGATCATTGCAAAAGTATTTTCAGTTAAATGACTGGAATACAGTAGTATACCTTTTTTCAAGGAGAACATATAAATGACTCTATGGGAAAACTACTTTGGTGTGTGAGTGTATAATAGAAATATACACTTTATAGGTTATGTGTATCTTCTTAAGCTAAAGCAGCTGATTTCAGAGATTTTTTGCCTTTTGGACACAGAATTTTTAAATTTGAAATAGTTTTACATTGGATTGAGAATTTGGTTGCTAATACTTTAATACTTTGTTGCGTGGATTAAGCTGATCTTTCCTCATTCTTTTTCTGTGATGCTGCTATTGTAATGTGATACCTATCACATTAGGAATGAGTAAGAATGCAAACAAGGAAAAAGAGTAGTGTTTTATTAAAAAATCTGTATTACCTATTTAATGTGACTCATCTGTGAAAAGTCATCAGAGAACAGAAAATAGATCATTCATGATCTCGTAAGATGACCCACTTGCCTGTAATTGATGACTAACAGGGAAAACATGAACAATTAAGTCTAAATGGCTTTTAAGTCACTCTGAATCTTCAAAATGCCCAAGTATTGCGAAGGTTGATAGGAAGAAATTACAAAAGCAATGGAAAATGGCCACAAGAAGAAGAAACTATCAGAAGCCAAACTTTGGAATAACAGAAGCAAAAAGCAAAGGCAAAGTCAGAGCATTGTCATAAGATAAATGGCTCAATTAAAGGAATACAATGTAAAAGTCAAAACCAAAAATTCTAGAATGTTAAAGGTCAGTATATGTGAGCAGCTGCATTTTCCCTGTGGCTCTGGAGTTTCTTGACTATAGTAATTGCTAATAGCTTGGGAGGTTAACCCATCTATAGACATTTACATTTTAATATGGGTTTGTGAAATTTTAAAAGCCTTCTAGACACAAAGTGTATATTCCATTATTGAAGGACAGAATGTGTCAGACTATGTTAAGGTTACTTTGTGGCAGAGAGCCTTCCTTAGTAACTCATAAATGTGGCCTAACTGGAAACCAAGGGCCTGACCTAAGAGTTCCATTTAATCAAGAAATTTAGGGGGGAAAATGACATTATCTAAGAAGCAAAGATGAGAAGGAAAGAATTAAGCCTTAATATAGTACAGAACCAAAGCAATTTTTAATTGCAGAAGATGAAGCCAAAGCTATCCTGATTTCTTAATTCAATAAAAGTAATTTATCTTCCTTTTTTCCTTGCCCTCCTTAGACCAATAATTCTGGGATTCTATTTTTTTTTTAATTTAAAACATTGAAACTTCTAGTTAAATAAGAAGAACTGCACTTCTTTATTCTCTAATACCCTCCTTTAAATTACAGGCAAAAAGATAAATGGGAGGTGTGGCCATGAACCTACATGAACAGTGGGAATGGAGGGCCATGATATTGGGGCGTGGAGATTGTAAAGCTGGAGATTCCAAGGGTTTGATTTAACAGAACAGAGGGAGCTGGTGCCCAGTGGGAAGAGGAAGATAGACCAAAGGAGGGACAGCTCAGAAGCACAGACCCCACCAAGAAGGTTCAAGAATGAAGGCACCAGTTCTATTGAAAAGAGAATACCTCTGGGGCTGGAAATAGGTACAGTGGTTGAAAGTCTACTTAAGAAAAAATAAGTAATAAAAATTCACACTCCCCATTCCTTTCCTAAGTCAGGTAACTGGCATTTGCCCATCTCCCACCCCATGCAAATCTGGATGAATACTTTCTAAAGAGAATAAAGCAAAAATATTCCAGGCTTGAGGACATGAAGCAGAGTTTCAGGAAGATGGGCCATGATGAAAACAGGCTGTGAAATGAAGTTCTCCATGAATGGTAATCCCCTTCTCATCAGTTGTTTAGCACCTTACTTTTAAGTATTAGCAGACACCCCACGAGAAATTTTTGAGATGCCCCAACTAGAAAATTATTCTTCCAAACAAAACAAAGCAAAAAAGAAAATAATTTTGGAGTAAAAAGATTTCAGTTCAGGAAGACACAGAGCAAGTCAAAACACATTTGTTCAGAGATGAAATGATGCTATATAGGAGACTACTGAAAAGGAATGTTCAGAGAACAACAAAAAGAGCTTGTAAAAAAGTAAAAATAAAATGACAAAAACACAAGAAAAAATATAAAAAATAAGTATAACTTGGCAAAATCTCTTAGAAGGTGCATCCAAAAGGCAAAGAAAAATAAGAGTGAAAAACTTAAGAAATTTCAGAATCAGTGTATGACTCCCAATGTCCAAATAATAGGAATTCCTAAAAGAGAGCAGAGAAAACTAAAAATTTCATAGACTCTCACTGTAAAAATTTCCAAACTGGGGCCCCTGGGTGGCTCAGTCAGTTGATGTACAACTCTTGGTTTTGGCTCGGGTCATGATCTTGGGGTTGTGGGATCGAGCCTGTGTTGAACTCTGAACTGAGCATGGAGTCTGCTTGAGTCTCTTTCCTCCTTTCCCTCCCCACCCCCCTCTCAAGCTTTCTCTTAGATAGATAGGTAGATAGACAGATAGATAAGGAGGAAGGGAAGGAAGGAAGGGAAAGAAGGCAAGGAAGGAAGGGAAGGGGGGAGGGAAGGAGGGAGGATGGAAGGGAGGAAGGAAGGAAGGATTGATTTCCAGACTGAACAGATCAGACAGTTCAGCACAATGAATGGCAGGAAAAATGCTAGTCTTATTCATGTCCTCATATGATTTAAGAACACTGAGAATGAAGGGTAGATATTAACAGCTTCTAAAATGGGTAATCAAGTAGCCTACTACTAATAACCAGGAATAAAATAACACTGTGTACTGATCTTACCCCTAATTATAACAATTGTATTAGAAGGAAGAAAATGGAGGTAAGGTAGGTAGGTGTGTATTGAACAGAATCAGGATACCTTGGTCTTCACCTTTCATGGCAAAAAATCAGTAGGTAATATTTAATACTGCGAGAAAGGCCAAGAAAGTAGCAGTATAAGTATGGTATTCAGAACATACATATTCTGTTACTCAGAATTCAGTCAAAAACTGTCAGGAGTTACCAGGAGTTTGAAAGGATTTTTGTCCTACTCTATCACTAATTATTGAGTCTTACTCTATTCATTATTATTCAGAGACTTTGGTTAATTACAAAGTAGCTCTCATTGTTCTGAGCACTTTTGCTCACATTTTTGGTCACATTTTTTGGATTCTTTACTTACCTCCTTAATTTTCTGGATATTTATCACAATTATCTTCTATATAACTTAAGACAATCTGTTACTTTTTAACTGCTGTCAGTGTTAATTTTATTTGGTTTATTTCAGGTTTTATGTTATGACCATTTCTATCAGTACTGTCTTGTTCTACTTAATTTGAAAAGTAGCTATTTGTAGAAATTATTTATTTTGAAATCTGTTAAATATAATTAAAGAGATATATCCTCCTCTACATTTCTGCAGTGTTGTTCATCTTTACATGTGTGCCAGAAGGATTTTCCTTGGATCTTATAGTGCTGTTTTCTGTTTGTTGATCCATGAGTTCAATTTGTTGATCTTGGTTTTGGATTTCCGTCAATCTTGAAAGGCTACTTTAAAACTCAACCCCCCACTAAGTGTTGTATACAACTAATGAATCACTGAACTCTACTTCTGAAACTAATAATACACTATATGTTAATTAATTGAATTAAAATTTAAAAATAGAAAATAAAACTCACCCCCTAGTCCTGGTTGAAGTAGAAATTCCTACCCAGGGGCTCCTGGGTGGCTCCTGGGTGGCTCAGTCATGATCTCAGGGTCCTGGGATCAAGCCCTGCATCGGGCTGCACGCTCAGCAGTGAGTCTGCTTGAGATTCTCTCTCTCTCCCCCTCTGCCTCTTCCACTCATGCTCTCTCTCTCAAATAAATAAATAACACTTAAAGTCCTTCCCAAGTCTAGGACCAAAGGGGAAAAGATAAACAGTAAAGGGTGGGGGGCGGCTTTTAATTACATTTTTCCCTGTGGCTGAAGATCTCAGAGTCCCTTTTCTCTGGATCTAAGAACAGAAGGCAGACGGGGGGGAAAAATGCAAGTAGAGATCCATTTTCACTGGAAAAAGTTATGGTACTAAATTCAGGATGTATAACAATCTCTATCCTTCTCTGTTGTTGTCACTTGATCTAAAATATTTTAATTATGATAAAGAAATTGAGGAATAGCAAGATGACACCTGAAAACAGGAATACTCCTTTCCCCAGAACAGCAAAACCAGATAGCTGGCAGATCAACACACAGACAAATTTAAAGTAAACTGCTAGAGATTTTTGATCAGAAGTATATTTTAGTCGATATTCTCCCCAAATATGAATAAATGCCAGTGTGTAGCTTGCCTCCCAAGTAGTAAAATACAGATTCAGTCTCCATTCCCTGAAACTTAAAATAAGTGCCAAGTTTAAAGTATGTTGACTAATAAAAAAATAAGATATTAATAATAAATGGGGAACAGAAAGTCTGCAGCTAATAATTCATAATACAATAGCAAATGTGGAGATTAATTCTGAGTGAAAAAGCTTCACAAATTCATGGCATAAATACACAAATTTAAAATTTTCTTTCAGGTAATGATCAAATAAAGGTGACGTTAGATCAATTAGGCATCATTTCTAATAGTTTGTAAAGCAGTTGCAGGGATTTAAGGATAAGCTTTGTTACCTGTTACAGGAACGCTCAGCTCACTAATTTCCACGTGTTCTCAGTCTGTTCCACTGATTCCTCACCATTGAACTGCATGGGTGAGGACAGCTCTCCTTTTGCTTTACCTCAAGGCCTTCAGCTGTCCAGCCGGGAGTTCAGGTTGGGGCTTTCATGGTAGAGCAAAACTCAAACACGTAATCTCTGTATGCTTTATTTTGCATCTGGAATAAAAACAGTAATAATAATTGCGTGTATTATAGTAAGGAGGAAGGAGATGGATTCCTTCAAAAACATAGGGACTTAATAAATGTGAGGCATTATATGACTTTCACTAATACATTTTTTTAAGGTTTTAAATGTAAAGGCAGTTCAAGAGAAGTATTTTTGTTCTGAACAGAGGAAGATACTGTTTGTTGGGACACTGTTGGCTAGTGAGTTCGCTAACCATGTGGACAACGGTGTTGTGGGGGGGCCAGTTACAGTCAGATAACAAGTTTTGCCTGGAAAACAGCTTGCTGGTTATTAACCTCTCTTTGCTCTGATGGGGGGTGGGAAGAGGGGGGAGCTAGGTTTCAGCCTGACTGAGAGGCAGGGTCCATGCTGCTCTCACTGGCCATCCCACCCTCTGTGGAAGGTGATTTCCAAAGAACCTTGTGCAATGACACCTGCCACACAAGTCAGTTTAGTCAGCCTGCGAACGTGAAAGCCCATCTTTAGAAATCTATTCCACTGGGTCCAAGAGGCATCAGTTCTTCCTGGGGCTAAGAAAGGTGAACCCTAACCTAACCAAGCAGCATTTCGTGAGGATGGGTGGTCAAGATGAGGGGGAAAAGAAATTTCCTGAGGGACTTTATCAAAATGTACCTGTCTCCTGCCTCCTTCCTGAGGCCTAGCTAAAGGTCTGAAGAAGAGGTTGTTGGTAAATGTTACAGCTTGCCTGAATATTCAGGTAAGCGTGCACTGTCTCCCTAGAACTTTTCAGAGTTTTCACCTGACACCTGAAAACAGGAATAAGCAGGCTTTTTTTTTTTTGCATAAACCACAATAAGGAAAAAGCCAACGTTTGTGGGCTGCATTCTTCAGAATCATTTTTATGAGAAAGTGCAATATCTACAACTGTGTTTAAGCATGTTTAAATGTTTGATTATTGTTTGCTTTCTTTTAAGGCTGCTATTTTTGAATACTGATCCCAGTGCTACAACTTTTAGCAAACCACGGTGAGATCTTGTAGATTTGAGAAGAGGTGGGAGCAGAATGAGTTCTTTGGGAATGATGAGTTGTGTTTTTACTAGAGTGCAGGCATCCCTTTTCCCAACTATAGAATTGCCCATACAGGGGTTCCTAGCTGGTAAGAGGAGAAAGGAGGCCACGTCGGGACCAGTGTTTGAGAGGGAATGTGGCAGCACCGCTGAGAGAGTCAGTGGTGAGGGAATTGTATTAAAAGCATGATGCGGGCGCCTGGGTGGCTCAGTGGGTTAATGCCTCTGCTTTCGGCTCAGGTCATGATCTCGGGGTCCTGGGATCGAGGCCCGGATCGGGCTCCCTGCTCAGCGGGGAGCCTGCTTCCCCCTCTCTCTGCCTGCCTCTCTGCCTCCTTGTGATCTCTCTCCCTCTGTGAAATAAATAAACAAAATCTTTAAAAAAAAAAAAAAGCATGATGCAACTTTCAGATTTCTTTCAAAAGTCTTCACCTATAACAGAGAGAGAAATGAACAGCCTTACTGCAGCCTATCTCGGAGGCAGAGGCAGGGGGACCTTCAATCTGTCTTTTCAATTCCTTTCTCTCTTCCCCATCTCTCCCATTCTTTTGGTGTGTCACGTTCCAAAAGTCCCATGTCCAGAGGCGATCTGTGGTGGCAGCGGCTTCCAAGCCTCCATGTGGCATTGAGCAAAGAGACAACCAGAATTGCACTGGCTAGGGAGGTTTTTCTTAATTCCCACCTATGAATGAGACAGTGGCATTATTGGCATGCTTTATTGTTTTTTTAAAAAAATGAGACTCAGATTCAGTTGTCTGGTAAAGTACAGGAGTTTATCTGAATTTCAGATAAACAATGAATACTCTTTTTGAGAAACATATTCCAAATGTTGCATGGAACACACTAAAAAAATTATTTGATGCTTATCTGAAATTCAGATTTGAATGAGCATCATGTATTTTTACTGACTGTGTGAGAATCTTAAACTCAGAGCACAGTACAAAGCTAAGCCATGACAGAGCAGGCACGTGACATCCAGAGTTTGTACTCACTCTCCTTAGTAAGTGCCTCTGCTGGGCCAGAGTTGGTAAAGATCAGCATCCTTGTGGTACCCCATCGTGCCTCCTGTACCCAGCTCATTTTGCTTCTCCTGAGCTTCCCATACGTTCCAGAAAGGGAAACTTTGGGCTGGGGTTTCAGAGTAAGCGCTTTCATTGGTGCACCAGAACGAGCACTGGGCCTGCCGGGAGGGTGTAAGAAGGGGAAAGGAAAACACCGAAAGCAGACTTTGAAGATCTCACTCTTGTGCTGGGGACCAAGTCTGTTACATTAGAATGTTTTCATTGACTCACAGGCACTTTTGAGTTACGTTGTGAACCAGCATTCCTTTGTTTTCTCCATGTTACTGTCCATTTGCTTTCTCTGCCCTTCCCCGTATAACGTACAGCGATTCTTTCAGGTTCATTTCATAAACACACAGATAAACCAGACTCCATGGATATGTTGCGAACAATTGACCACGAAGAATGAGAAAAGTCTGACTGAATGGAACCTCTGGAAACTCTCTGCCAGCCATCTGGAACAGCGAGACCCAGACAAGTTCTGACTTGTCCTTGTGACTACCTGCTGCCACCTTCCAGTGTGATGTAAAGGAGCGTGCCGTCTTCCCTCACCCCTCGTCCTTTTAGGGAATGTATATAATCGTTATTGAAGCAATGATAATCATCCCCTACTTGGGTTTTAGAGTGAATTACGTAAGAACATGGATATCAAGTGACTAATGCAGAGTAGAGACTCAACGCTCCCTTTTTTGCTCTCCTTGTCCCTTATAGGACCGTGTCACAGCTACATAATGTTACAACCCAAATTACAAATCCAGGCTTCTAATTCTAACCTTCTCTCAAAATCATGCTTCTCATAAACAGGTAATTTCATAGATTTGGGACAGGAAGATTAGGGTAGACTGCTTTAGTTCTTATTTAAAAGATGATTACAAAAAAAAAAAATTAGGAATGACTAGCTGGTCTGTTCATGTAGGCTAGAAAATAAATACCAGAGTTAGCATGAAGACTGAGACATGCCTTTTTTTTATAAGGGTAGGGTGAAAGGGAGGAAGGCGGGAGTAGCATAAAGCCACATCTGGCCTATTCATATTCAGATAATGGGTTAATTGGAGGTCCTCAATGAGGAAGATTTCACCCCTTATATAATATCTTTTATATTTAGCAATGCTATGTAGAGCTTGAAATATTTTCAGGAATTGAACAGTTGTAATAAAATTCATGCTGTTGATACTGAATCACTAAAGTGCCAAGAATAGTTCTGCAAAATAAAGAAAATTTCTAGAAAGAGTTGAAGGCAAAAACATTCCTGCTTTACACTTTACAAATGATTCCAAGTAGATAAGCAATCAATATTTTTCCTGGGGGAGAGGGGCATGGTATAGGAACACTTACTTAGTTCCAGCTCTAGGTGGGACCAGGAAGGCCGCAAACCATAAGGTCAGTAAGCACGTAGGATCCGGAGTCAGGTTATAAGGCTTTGAATGCAACTCTGCCACTCACTAGCTTATACTATTTGGACACTTTATCTAAGCCCATCTAACTCCTCATTTCCTTATGGATTCTAATCCATTGGGATTCTAATAGTGTCTGCTTCACGACACTGTGAACAGTCCTTCTCAAAGAAAGTGCTGAGTGCCTTGTATGTGCCTGGCCCTGTGCTCAAAATGTTGAGGAAACATGAATACAAAGTAGACATTTATAGACTATAAGAACCATGTAGGAAACTGCGTGGGAGGACTTTTCCCTTCTTCCCTTCTAGGTCCCTTAACTGCTCTAGTAACTAAATTAACATAAAACATTGACAAGAGAAAAACAAATTTAATTTTGAAAATACTGGAGCTCATGGAAGTGTATGAGACTCAAAGAAAGTAGCTTTTATACCTTTTAGACAATGGACAAAAATAAGTCTGGGCTTGGGGTAGTAAATTAGTAAAGAAGTAACAACCAACTCACGTAACTGGAGCTGTCCAGTGGAAGGTCTAATTTGAGCTATTGCTTGACTTAGAACCTGAAATTCTGTCATCAAAACTCTCTTTTCCCCTTTCTCAGTGAACAAAAAGGATTGTTGGTAGCCCCAGACTGAACATATCTACCCGTTCACTCCAACAAAAAGTTTTTTTCTTCTTGCTGGGGCACGGAAGTCCCTGACTGGCCAAACTCGGGTCACATGCTGATCTCACAATGGTATGTGGCTGGGGGAGCGTATTGTGGTTTGTCTAACCCTAGGTCACATGTTCATGTCTGGGGTTGGTGGTGAACAAGATCTACCCCATCCTTAGTAGGGACTCCCGTGAACTAGCAGAGGTTTTCCATAGCAGTAGTAAGAGGAAAAGCTCGACGGGAATATATGACAATAGATGTTCACACTAATTGCTATGCACTTATTTCTCTATATATTGCATGCATTCTTAAGGATCCAGGGCTGAAGAATGTATCTAATTTTGTTGTTCTCTTTGTGTATACACTTAAAATGATAATAATGGGTAGCATTTGTTATTTGCCTACTATCTGCCTCTCCACTGGGAATTTTATATCTGTTTTCTGGTTTGAATCCTTCAATAGCCTTACCATTATTACGATTTTACAAATAAAGTCACTAAATTTTCAGAGAGGTTAATTTGCTCAAGGCTACACAGAAAGCAACAATTGCTGCAAAAGAATTTATCCTACTTATTGGTACAGACCGTGTCATTTTAATTTCTGTAAATGGTCACTATACACATGATACTGTCATTAATACTCTGAGCACACATCGAGAGTAATGTCAACAATAATGATTCGCAGATGTATTATGAATAAAATAATAACATTAATTACTAACATTTACTGGACACTTACTGTGCATCAGCCACTAATATTCATTTTCTCTAGAGCAGCCACAATGATTATTTTTAACTATACATCGGATCAGGTCATCCCCTATTTAAAAATCTTCATTTATTCACTCTGCACTTAAAATGAGACCTAAACTTCTTACTGTGGGTTAAGAGGTCTTGCTTCCTTCACTAACCTCAGCTCATACCCTCTTGCTTATTTTGCAACATATTGAGCTCTTCTCAGTTCAGCACATTTATATTTGCTGTTTCATTCTCTGGAAAGATTTTGTCTTTTTTTTTTTTTCTTTGCGGTGGTTTTTTGCAGGGCTGTTTCTCTCATTATTCAGGGCGCAGTGAGGCTTCCAGGACCACCTACCTAAAGCAACCCATCACCCCCCCCCTTACTCTCTCACACGTCTTATTTGTTTTGAAGGGGTACAGAATATGACATCCCAAAATGTGCTACTTGGGCATAGTGATTATTTTGAATTAAAGTTATTTAGGAAACAACCAGTGCAGAAAGACTGACCCATCTCTGTCCCCCTGAAAGGAGGAAATAAATCTCCCATGTGAAAGGAATCCTCCCTGCACCAGGAGGAGAGAAAGCATTCTCTTTGCCCTAGACAGGGAATTCAAGGCTGAGAAGGATGTATAAACAAACCTTGTTCCCCCTTTTGGCTTAAACCAGAGTCATGAATCAAAGATTCTTATCGAATAAGCCCATGTAATTTAAAATCGGTTCTGGAAGTATGTGCATTCATTTTGGGCAGAAATTTGCTCTTCTCCAGAGCAGATCCTTTACTCAGTTTGTAAAAGGGCCTTTGAAAGATAATCAACTAAGATAAGAAGTGTCACTATTAAGACTCCTCCATCTCCTAGAAAGGTAAATGGATATGTCCTTCCCTTCCCAGAGCCCTCTGCTCTTCCCACTCTTCATCTGTCCTCTTACTGACTCCTGACCTCCTTCACGTGCCACATCACTTCCATTTTGAGAGCTCTCTGGGTCCTCTCGGTCATCCAGCCCATCTGCTCTCGATGCTGCTCCAGCTGCTCCAGCTAAAAGCTGAGTTAGAAACTTAGATTCATTCACAGGTATATTTAAGAGGGTTATATGAATGAAAAACAACCAAAAAATGAAACAAAAGTTGTGTCCTAAGATGATTTCTTCTTTCTTATTTCCAAAGCATTGGCAGAGTTGGGACTTTGGAGATCATTCCTGCTACATCTAATTTTTCAGTAAATATTTTAGGGAGTCAGATAGCTTCAAGGAGCATATAATTTTAGTGGGAAAAGGTCATACCTTCTTATGAGATCTCTGTCACTTTAAAGTTGATTGAGTTTACTAATGTGCCAAGATTTTTATCCATGTTTCTAGGAATGACTTAAGATACAACTCCTCCTGAATGCCCAATAGCCCACCCCCATACCACACATACCAGTCTAGGTGTGTGTGTGAGACAGCAAGAGTCAGCATAGCATCATGGAGAAAGTGTAAATATTGGATGTTCTGTACATAGGGTCCTTGCCCACTCATCCTAGGTCTATGACATTGGGCCAGGCACTTCATTTCCCTACTTAGGAAAATACTACATACCCTTTAAGGCATTTTATATTTAGAAATACTGCATATGTGATTTCTCATAGGATCTTACATATTATAAGTGATCAGTAAATACAGTATTATGTACCTATATATTTTTTTCTGCTCATTTCTATTTTTATTGGATATAAACTAAGTGCCCATCAACTGATGAGTGGATAAATAAAATATGGTCTGTCTATCCAACCAAATAATATTCAGCATAAGAAGGAATGAAATACTGACATCTGCTACAACATGAATCAACTTTTAAAATACTATGCTAAGTGAAAGAAGCCAGAGACAAAAGGCCACATATTGCGTGACTCCATTTATATTAAATGTTCAGAATAGGCAGATCTATAGAAACAAAAAGATTAGTGGTTGCCAGGGGCTGTGAAGCAGAAGGAATAACTGACCACTGAATTTTTTATGGAATGATGACTATTTTCTGGAATTACAGAGTGGTGATAGTTGTACAACACTGTAAATATATTAAAAATCTATTAAGTATACACTTTGAAAGAGTGAATCTTACAGTATGTGAATTACATTTAAGATAGCATATTCAGGAAAAGCAACATCACTACAGTGCTCGGATAACCAAAATGTTATGGAATATTTATAGATTTTGCCTAAGAACATTTATCACATTCAAATTAATTTTAATTATAGTGAAATCAAAGTAGTAGCTGCTTCTCCTCTTGAAAATTTCCCACAATAACAAACAGCAAAATTAGAAAAAATCATAAAACCCATTATTGGTGGAACTAAAAAAACAACAGGAACCTTAAAACAAAACATCAATTATTTATTATAAAAAATTTACCCAAAGTGGTATCAAGCCGGGTTGTGGTAGAAGAGTGTAGAAAAGACATCAAAGGTGAAGATCTCAGAATGAGAAAACCATGTGGCTTAAAGTGAGAGGCACAACCTGAGGTATAACCTGAACTCGGTGCCTGTTTCACTGGAACCACATGCATAGCTTGGTAGTGAGGGCTTCTCTAGCCTCAGTTTTGGGACTGGAGGAGTCACTGCTAAGGACTGACACAGTGTTTATTTGCAAGGAGTCAAATCCCTGTAGCTAGCAGGGGAGGGGTTCTGGTGGAGAAGAGGCTTTACATTGTCAATAATTTAGCATCTCTGTTTCTCCACTGGGTGGGAAGAAGTACAAAGTAAAGAAGCACATAGGCAAAATCCAAGCTATTAGGGAAAATTTCTGCTTTCCTAGAAAAGAACTCCACCCATCCTTCTCCAGTATCTATTGCCTACAAATAGCTACTTCAGGAAAAACTGGTTTCCTTCAGAAGTTAATAATCGGGCGCCTGGGTGGCTCAGTGGGCTAAAGCCTCTGCTTTCGGCTCAGGTCATGATCTCAGGGTCCTGGGATCGAGGCCCGCATCGGGCTCTCTGCTCGGCAGGGAGCCTGCTTCCTCCCCTCTCTCTGCCTGCCTCTCTGCCTACTTGTAATTTCTCTCTCTGTGTCAAATAAATAAATAAAATCTTAAAAAAAAAAAAAAGAAGTTAATAATCAAAAAGGGTACATGGGGGTAGGGTGGAGAATTGAATGAAATAAATAACAACTAAAAAACATGCAACAATAAATCGAGTCCAGCAAAACTCATGGCAAATGTTCTAACTTGATGTGAGCACTTAAATGAAGCAAGAGCACAGAGCAGAGATAAAGATTCTCAAGACCAGAGTTCAAGAAAGTAGTATATGTATGTATGAATGAATGAATGAATCAGAAATGAAAATGAGACTGGATATTGCTAAAAGTACAGTTCTTGCCATTAGTGTGAGAAAATAAAATGGTTAAACTGAAGATTTTTAAGAAATTAGGTAGCAGATTGCAGTTACCAAAGAGAGACCCAGAAAATCCACCAAATGCGTAATTAGACTCCCAAGAATTGGGAGGGAAGGGTGGTGTCTGGTTTGGAGCCTGATGAGTTAGAAATGCCTATGCCACCCTTATAAGGAGTTGTCCTTTAGAAAGTTGGAAGTATAGGTCTGTTACTCAGGAGAGAGGTGAATGTGACTTGATTACATTGTTTCCACATTCAGACTGGCCTGGATAACCTCCTGCATGACAGTAACCTGCATGTCACCTTGGTTGATGATATTTCCACCCATTTATAACCACTGATACTTACAGGTAAAGAGCGTACATTATTTTTCTCCAAATATTAATTTAATATGTTATTACACATAGTAATAGTGACAGATCAGATGGATAACATTCTCAGAATGGGCACAGACTTCCTCGGTATGAAGTGCAGAATGCCTGCTGAGAGCAATTTCAGGACGAATGCAGCTCTCACGTGCTGACATCTTCCCTTCACGTGCACAGGAGAGGGCATAATGGAAACCAGGCAGCCAAAGGGCAAGCAGCAGGACAGAAAAAGCAGCAAAGGAGGGCTTGTGCTAATAGCCCCGCATCAGTGACCTCTACTCAGTGTTGTTGACATGGCGTTTGTTCAATATAGGCCTCTGAAAATTGCTCCAAGTTTGATATGGGATTTTAGAAGTCATATCTTTGAAAACTAAACTGTTTCTCTGTTTTTAATCTAAATTTTATGATTTTATGAGAGAGCCAAGCTATGTGAATTAGCTTAGATTTCATGACCATGCATTTTAGACAAGGAAATTAGGACAATGGAAGAAACATTCCCTTCATCTTTCTCAAGTACGTGGTTTAAGGACCTAGAAAGCAGCCATTCAAGTTTGGATGCTATCAGTTTATTTTAGTATATAATTTGTCCCTTGAGGTTTAGTGAAACATTTTATGGTTTCAGGAAGAACTAGGGCAGGTTGTGACAGAAAAGTAGAAGGGATCATTACTTATTTGGTTGCTCTGATTGTCACACTGGGTAGAATTTTAGAACCTTTGGTCTAAAGTCCTACTATCTGGTGTTGGATCCTGGCTGTCCCTCTTACTATTTATGTGACTGTGTGTGGGGCAGTTAACATCTCTGTACTCACTTTCCACGTCTTTTGAAATGAGAATGATCATGGACCTATTTGGGTGACAATTAATTCTTTTTTTTTTAAGATTTTATTTATTTATTTGACAGAGAGAGATTGCAAGTAGGCAGAGAGGCAGGCAGAGAGAGAGGAGGAAGCAGGCTCCCCGCTGAGCAGGGAGCCCGATGCGGGACTTGATCCCAGGACCCTGAGATCATGACCTGAGCCGAAGGCAGAGGCTTTAACCCACTGAGCCACCCAGGTGCCCCGTGACAATTAATTCTTAAAGTTAACTCATAGCAGTGTTCGGCATATAGCATGCCCTCAATTATTTTTTCATTTTTTCCAAGTTTTTATTTAAATTCCAATTAGGTAACATACACACACAACTAGTTTTGTGTTTTATAACATGCATACGTTACTATACATCATCATATGTAAGCCTCTCAACAATGTAATGAAGTAAGTAGATATGACTATCCCTCTTACAGGTTGAATTGTGTCTCCTTAAAAAGAAACGATGTGTTGATGTCCCTCAGAATTTGACCTTACTTGGATATAGGGTCATTGCGGATGCAGTTAGTTGGGATGAGGTTCTAAGGTACACTTCCTCCAGTATGACTAGGGCCCTAGAAAGATGACAGTCCTGTGAAGACAGAGACACGAAAGGAGAATATGTGACAACAAGGACGGAGATTGAAGGTATGCAGCTCCAAGCTAAGGGACACCAAAAATCATTAGCAAATCAGGAGAAGCTAGGAAGAGGTAAGAAAAGATTCCCCTCCAGGCTTCAGGGGTAGCACAGCCCTGCAGACGTCTTGATTTTGGACTTCCAGGCTCCAGAACTGTGGAATGATACATTTCTGTTGTTTTAAGCCCCCAAGTTTGTGGCAGTTTATTATCACAGCCTCATGAAACTAATATAATCCCCATCTTTCAAATAAGGAAATTCAGGCACCGAGGGACTCATCCAAAATCACACATTTAGTAGGCAAAGGGACCTATGTGTTTTGTCTCTTTCCATCGTTCCTTCCTTTGCAGTTCCTTCCACCCCAGCGATGCTCTTCCCACTAACCCTTCCTCACCCCTGTCAGGTGTGCCTGTGCTGTGTCTTCCAGCCGAGGGGAGAAATAGTATTGGTTGGCTGTTCCTCCGTGCCCAGCACCACACAGGGCAGGGTTCAAGGGCAGTGTTCTCACCACCTAAAATAAGTTTCCCCCTTTTTACCTCCATGAAAATCCTCCTCTCTCAACTGCCAAGTCAAACATCCCACATCCATGTGTTTCATCTACCTAGTCAAAATTACTCCTTTCTTCCCTGCGCATTTCCACATCCTATCAGTCTTTATCCCGTTTAGCCCTCATGCG
Organism: Ailurus styani; assembly: GCA_002007465.1. NCBI lineage: Eukaryota > Metazoa > Chordata > Mammalia > Carnivora > Ailuridae > Ailurus > Ailurus styani. The sequence continues at coordinate 1,303,020 of LNAC01000390.1, read as the reverse complement.
GTGTAGCTGTGTCTGTAAGCTGTGAGTAGCCCGTAGCAGGCTGTCAGCCTCACTGAAGTGTAAGTTTCTTCAAGTCAGGACTAAATAGTCCTTTAAGGAACAGTAGACTAATATGTTGGAGATTTTATTTAGACCTCACAGTTCAGCAGCGTGGCTTTTGCTACGTATGTTTATGCTGCATGAAATCTCTGTCATATTCTCCAACCAGAAATTGATCAGTGGACCGTTAGGGATGAAAGGAAGATGTCCAAGATATTATGGGAGGCCCGGACTTCCAGTGGTCCTTTTCGTTGTTGTGTTTGAATTGGCTCTCCATTCACACCACTGGTTCACCCTATTTTTCCACCTTGGGCCTTCTGTTCAATTTGAAATCTTACTGAATCTTTAGAAGGCCCTGAACTGAGAGTTCACTTCATCCACATACTCAGTAAAATGGTGAAATGGAAATTTAGACTCAAAAGTTGCATTACAGAAAATGTTTTCAGAAAATAACATGCTAGAAAAATGAAAAAGTCAAATGTCAATGATTTAATTAAAATTGCTTTGAAGCCATTTAATTTCAGAAGTATCACTCCTGAAGAAATTTCAGGTGGGTCTTAGTCATTTGAATTGTGAAATTTTTACTTCTTACACACGTGTGCACACAACACAGCACATTAGGCCCATGGCTGGCACAGCCATGACTTATCATATTAAGTACAGCCTGGCTGATTTTACTGCTGCTCTGAGGTCTCCCTGTAATGCCGCAGAACTCTTGCATGTTGCAGATGAGCTAGTCTCAGCTGTGTTAGCCATGAGGTTCCCAAAGCTAGGAAAATCCTGTGCTGGAGATCAATTTGCATTACAAAGGGGCGGTAATACCTAGAGTTTAAGTGGAACGGAAATGCTTAGCTTTAAGCCAAGCCATCCCTTTGTAGACCTAATGTTATTTTAACTCCTGTAGCATCTTTCATTCTTCAAGGTAATAAGGCACTTGACAAATAATATAAATATCGTTTCATGACTGGTTTGCAGTAATAACCAAGATAAAGTTTAAATGTCAGATCGAAGACTTTGCTGGGAGTGCTGCTTCGGGCCTCGTCTAAAGGAAGGCAGAATCTTCTACATCTATTTTTCTTTTTCTTTGAGAAAAAGAAGCCCAAGTTCATTGACTTTTCTGTTTTCTTTCGGTTTGATTTTAGAGGATTATTTCTCAGTGTGGGAAACTCAGGTCCTTCCTGTAAGTGTTTCTGCCTATGCACATGAGGGTCCGATTTTTAATTCTTGGGAAGGAAACATGTTTTAACTACTTTTGCACGTGTATATATCATTTAGCATCATGTTGGCAAATAGGATGCTTGGGAAATGCAAATTTTTTATTAACTATTTGCTCACATTGTTTTTCTATGTCCTTGTAAGCTTACATACATTTTGTTGTGTTTTGGTAATTGAGTAACTAAGGTGTGATGAACTGGAATTTGCATTATCTTCTTCATATAACAATATAGTTTAATAGTAGGGAGAAAGGTGAAACCATCTTAAGAAAAGAAGATGAAGTTATTATGTCCCGAAAGTATGTAATCCAACTGGATTTTTTTACGGGAGTGTATATTTGGGAATTACTCACAAGGCCTGCATACAATATAAATGTTGAATAAATACAGTTTTGTTGGCCAATCCCTTTCTCCTGCCTTTAGTACAAATGATGCTTCTGAACATTTCTACTTCCATAATGTTCTTAGTAATCCGTGCTTTTCCGTATTTACAGGCTGGCCCCAGTATTGTCTTTCCTGTCAGAACGACAGCGGCGCTGGGCGTCATACCAGCTCTCTCTCGGTTCAGTGCCGTTTCAGATGTCCCCATTAATCTTGTTCAGGGTTTCTGTCAGAATCTTCTCAGAGGCACTGTGATAAAGCAGGATCCTTATCACTGCTTACAAAACTTCATTTGGAATCATGGTGTCTGTTGGCAGATTCATATATGTCCTCCCAACAGATTTAACTGGCACTAGTTTTGACTTATAGCACAGATCTTAAATTGTAGGCATAACTAGTTGCAGGCCATAGAGGAGGATTTCGTTTTTTCTTCTCTTGCTATCATCATCTATTCTTCTACAAGAACAGTCAGAGTTCTGTGGTTATTAGGCTCTTGCGGATAAAATAAGATACTAACCTAAAAAGAGAAAAGGTCAAAAAAGTGGGAGAGAAAAGACAAAACAAATTTTAAAAATATGGATAAGAAGCTTGAGGAATTGCTGGTGTGAACTTGAGAAAGCAGGTGGTGGAAAGTGTTTTTGCAAGACTGAGTGGAACCACTGATGGAAATAGGATGGGTGTCATTTTCCCAGTATTATTGTGATTACTGCTATCCTGCTTGAAACCTGATCAATGAATCTAAAATTAAATGTTACTCTCCAAGTTCTGGCATATTGTGCAAAATATAATAGTACCTATGGATATCGCAGCTGGAGTGGACAACAGCTTTAGCTCCAGATAACTGTTAAGTCCTACGTGGTTTCAATCTGAAGGATATTTCCGACATAGGATTTTTTTTTTATTATGTTAACTAATACATGAATTACAGGCTGAATTGTCACTGCAGAATTCATATGTTGAAGTTCTAGCCCACCAAACCTCAGAATGTAACCATATTTAGAGATAGGGTGGTTTAAGAGGTAATTACGTTAAAATGAGACCACTAGGGTGGGCCCTAACCCAGTCTGAGTGGTGTCCCAGTAAGGAGATTTGGACACAGAGACACACCAGGGAAGCACAGAAGGAAGGAAGGGCACATGATAACACAGGGAGAGCAGCCTTCTGCTTGCCAAGGAAGGAAGCCCCAGAAGAAACCACATCTGTAGATATCTTGATCCCAAACTTCCAGCTTCCAGAACTGTGAAAAACACATGTGTGTTGTTTAAACCATCCAGCTTGTGGTATTCTGTTACAGCAATCCTAGGAAACTAATAGGGCATGTGTATGGTTTTTAAAAGTCAAATAGTTTAGTGAGGCTTAAAAACTCCCCATATAGTCTCTGCTCCATGCCTGCTTATCCCACTTTCCATATCCCAAAGGTAACCACTTTCAGCTCTTTTCACTGTTACTTCTGGTATGTACCTCTTTGTATTTAAATAGCATTTCATATTATCTCTTAAATTTTTTGTTAGGCAACATCTAATGACTTCCTGCTAAGGAAGCTTATTCTGGTATTACAAACACATCTATCTTTCTCTCCCATCTTCACAAGATACACCGTCATGATATTTGGTGTTTTGATTTCTATGCTTGTTGAAATACTATTCGTAGTTGAGCCATGCAGAGCACCATGGTTACCCTAGTACAGTATTTTTTCCCCTGGAGTTAATAATTGCCTCACAGATCATGGACAAATAACAAGTTAGTTATCTCCCCAGGAAAACCTTCCAGTAAACCAAAGGGTAGCCTCATTTTGGAGAGATCTCTACAGTCATATGAAGGCTATATAATCTGCTTCCAGTGTTTCCTTAAACACTTGGATCCTTTAATTTCATGCCCCATCTTATGGTGGATGTGATGCCAAGGTCAGTACAGTGTTGTGTCTAGGGAGCAATGGTGGCATTTTGAGTGGTGCCCACTCCATCAGTCCTTGATTCCGGTCTTATCAGAGAATGGGTCCATATCCATTGTTAGTCATTGAGGCCGGTGAGTGACTCAGATAGTTCAGTCGGCAGCCACAATCTGTGGTCTCCAAGAGAAGTATGACTAATCTGGCAAGTCTATAATTTTCCAAGTGTCAGACCAAAAATCCCAGGCATTGGCAACTTCCCATGAGTCAGTAAAAATGTAACAAAGTTCATGAAGATTGTTCTGCCTTTCACATGATGGCTTCAGAGCTGGGGACTCTCACTGAGGGAGAGAAATCTGTGGCTGCTACAGGCAGAAACCAAAGAAATTATTACAGACTCAACTGGTTTGCTTGAAAGATTGAGAAAGGGCATGTGGTATCTGTTAAGAAAGAACAGACCATCATCGGGCTCAGCCCTTTCTGCAGTTTATCATGACAAACTGAGATCCATTCAGAAGAAGATTATAAAAGGTTTAAGACTTTTTTTTTTTTTTTTTTTTTCCTCTGAAAGGGAGCTTCGGCCCTGTTGGGTAGATTTTCCTGAAATAGACAAACTCTCATCAGAAACCATAGATGACGCACTAACAAGTTTCGTTTCGTTTCTTTTTTTTTTTTTTTCTTCCTTGATCATGGTGAATCATTTTTTAAATGTGCTGTTGAATTTGGTTTCCTAATATTTTGTTAGGGACTTTTATATCTATGTTCTTCAGAGATACTGGCCTGTAATTCTCTGCAATTCTCTTCTTTTGTCATGCTTGATTTTAGTATCAGTAATAAGCTGGTCTTATAGAATGAATTTGAAGCTTTCCTCACTCTTCTATTTTCTTGGAATAGTTTGAGAAGAACAGAGAAGAACAGGTATTAACTTTTCTTTAAATACTTGTTAGAATTTGCCTATGAAGCCATCTGGTTCTGGACTTTCATTTCTTAGGAGTTTTTGATTAGTGATTCAATTTAATCACTAGTAATTGGTCTGTTCAAATTTTCTATTCTTGCTTGAGTCAGTTTGGAAGGTTAATTCCAGAAATTTGTCCATTTCTTGTTAGTAGTCTAACTTGTTGGCATATAATTTTTCATAATATTCTCTTGTAATCCTCTGCATTTCTGTGTTCTTGGTTGTGAATTCTCCTCCTTCGTTTCTGATTTTACTTATTTTGAATCCTCTCTTTTTTTCTTGATGAGTCTGGTTCAAGGTTTACCAATTTTGTGGATCTTTTCAAAGAACCAGCTCCCGATTTCACTGATCTGTTCTATTGTGTCTCTGTTTCACTTATTTTTGCTCTAATCTTTATTATTTCAAGCAAACCAGTTGAGTTTGTAATAATTTCTTTGGTTTCTGCCTGTAGCAGCCACAGATTTCTCTCCTTTCTCCCTCAGTGAGAGTCCCCAGCTCTGAAGCCATCATGTGAAAGGCAGAACAATCTTCTTCCTGCACAGAATGAATATTTGTAATGTGTGTTAACCCTGGGTAGACCTGAGGCCAGATACCAGATTGGCAAGGGAGTCTCCCGTCTGGAATAGAGTTAGCAACAACCTGGGCACTATTTGGGCAGCTGTCTTTGAACCTACTTCCTGTTACCCCTAAAGCGGAGGATCATTTCCTGCCTGGTTGGCCATACAATGCAATCAACATCTTTGCTCCTGATTTCTATAGATTTCCTTTACATCCTGTCAGCCAGCCTGTGAGACCTTTGTCCTTCTGCTTCTGGAAAGCCGTATCTCTCAGCATCCCATCCTCATTGCCAAAACTGTAAACAGCTGCAGTGCGTCTGAGATTTTACCCTATCTGTAAGCTAAGCAGTCTCCCTGCTGCGTTTTCATGGATGCTGGAAGAAGGCAAAAGTTTCTGGATCAAAGGCGGAGGACAGTTTGTTACAGCTTCCAGGGTAGCTACGCTATCATTTCATGTCACAACTTCAGAAGTACTGGACATGAAATGCCGTTTCCAGATTTCCATTTCCAGAAGCTGAAACAAGGAGCGTCAGCTGTCACGTGCCTACACAGTAGTTGGCATCTAAAGAGCCCTGAGCTTCAGGATCCCAAGTCTTTTATCTGGGCGGTAGGTATGCCTGCCCTCTGCTCCAGAGGGGAGACACTATCTTGATCTTCAAAAACTGTAAACAAACCCAGTTCTTGCCCCAGAGAGAGTTGCTGTCTCTGTTTTCCAAGGCCGTTTGCTGTACAAATACCCAGGAAAAGAGAGTCTGGGACAAAGGCAGTCAGTCTCACAAGACATACGTAAGTGTGAGAGACCATGAAGAATTGTGTCCCAACAATTGGTGCAAGATAAACAGTTGTTCTAGAATTAATGTTCTGAGTACATTGTTTCAAAATTCATGCCTTTCATTTCTGGGAGATGTCCTTACTGTTTCGTTGGTAATGTCCTCTTTTTCAGTTCTCTGTCTCCCTTTCTAAAGTCCCAATTATGCGACATGGTTTTCAGGGTTAATCTTCTCATTTTCTTACGTTTCCTCTGTTTTTCTCCTTTTCTATCTGTTCTACTTTATGGGAGACTTTCTCAATTTTCTCTTCCAAGTCAGTTACTAAATTTTTAATTTCTGCCGTCATTTTTAAATTTTCTAAATTTAGGTTTCTTCTTTTAAGTTTCTGAATGGTTCTCTACAAAATTTGCTCTTTTTTTGCTTCATGGGTATGGTGTTTTTTCCTAGTTCTCTGAGCATACCATTTGTGATGGCTTTTTGTCTTCCAAGTCTTCTTGGAACTGCATTGCCATGTTTCCTTTAAGTTCCTGTTGGCTTCTTTTATTCTCTATTTTTAATAATCATGAAGGCCTTCTGAAATCTGGGATGTCCCTCACCTATTCAGCCTTCCGTGGGACTGTGAGCACCAGAAATCGGACTGGAAGCTCTTACTGGAGTAGCTGGAGTTTGTCAGGTGGTTGGCCTCACTGTGGGATGATGGGGCAGAAACCTAGCTGTTCCTGCTCTCTGGGTCTTTCCACTTGCATTAGTCAGTATCCCCGGAGAGAAATCATCAGTCTTTTGCTTACAGTATGTAACCTTGGCTGCCAAAATTCTTGGAGATGAAGGGACTGAAATTCTTTCCCTCTCAACACACAGACTTTCATGTCACCCCCTCTGTTCATTTCAGGACCCTGACCCACTCTCTTTCTCTTCCTTAGCTCTGCCAGTTTTCAGCCTTCAGAAATACTGGACACACCTCTAAAGCCTGAGATATTCTGGCATTTTGCAGCATTGGTCTTGATTCTTGCTGCTTCCATTTTAGACACACAGCTTTCAGCTTTCTCTGCCGAGATGAGTGTCACCACCTGTCCATCTGCTTTCCAGCTTGCACTCATGTCTCGATATCTCTAGCATGCTCTCATAGCTTCTCCAGCTTTCCTTGATTTGTGGGCTTTACTCTTAGTTTTATCTCATTACAGAGTCATTTTAGTTGGATTTCAAGAGGAAGCAAAAATACACATTTGCATCCAACCCACCACGTTTAACTATGATAGGCTTTTAAGGAGCTTCAAAGACACAAATAGGAAAGGACTGTCACTTCCCATAGATGAAATAGGGATTTCCTGTGTTAACCGTGACTCATTGTTGGTAAAGCTTCAGAGATGTCAGTTATGATGTTTTTAAGGTCAGCAGTTGATTCCAAATGACCTAGAAAAAGAACTAGCCTGCCACTTTAAAGCCTTCGGGCTTCCTTAATTCCAAAGTGCCTGCTTAAAATCCTAACAGATGCCTAAAACATTCACTCAAACCAAGAATTCACAAAATACAGCCATAGTAAAATAATGACATTTTGTTATATACAAGTGTTAAAAAAATTAAAGAATACAGTTTAGGTGATAAAATGAACTTTATTTAACCCTCAGTGAAGGGGATAGTCCTTGTTCCCAAGGGTTCTGGGAGGGGAATAGAGGAGCAGAAGATAGGAAGGTTTGATAGGATAAAGAGTAAAGAACAAGGGAGAGAAAAACAGAAAATGAACAAGGAATAAGGAAGTATGTATAGAGCCTAGACCTGACTTGGCGTTTGAGGGCTGGCTGATTGGGGGTACCACATTTGGGGTCCAGCAGAGCATTTTCAGGGACAGGAAAGTTCTCTCCAGGTTTCGGTTTGCACAGTTGTGCCCAGACAGACATGGCTCAGTCTTGGGCATAGAAGTGTCTTTCAACACAAGACATCAATGCTAGTGGCATTGTCTAAAGGGTATTTATTAAATTATATGACTGATTCCTAATTAAGCAGAATAGAGAATATTTTGCAGAATAAAAACAGTAAGCCAGAAAAATTACCCCGAAGTTGAATTTTATTTCAGAAATTTTTCTGTTACAGCAGCTTGTCTTAAAATCAGTCAACATCATTTTGTAAGTTTACTAAAATATTCTGTAATTTTATTTTACAGTCAGAGGATAATAGAGAAGAGAATGGTGTGTCTATTCTGGGACTGCTGTCTTTCATAAAAGGGATCTATAATGAGAGCTGAAAAATGGTTGAAATTTTTTCCATTCATCAGTGCTTCACAGCTAGAGGAGAGATAGAGTTTTATGATATTACTGCTGATTATTTTATGATTTTCATCATCAAAAGGACAGAAGAGAAATTAATGGTGGTGCCAAAAGGAAAAATATGCATTTATAAAATCTCCTTACCTTTTATTATACTTCACAAGTATTTTTAAATCAACAGTTTCTAGTTATATCAATAGTGTATTAACTAAATTTGCTTTCTTATGTATGCAGAGATTAAATAATCCCCCAAAAACTTGGTATGTTTCAGGTGTAAAGGAGAATTTTAGTGCACATATTAAAAAACCGTGAGGCAAATGCTTCTCTTATGTGGCACTTGGTTAAGATACCGTCAGTGATACAGGTCTGCTCTTTCAGTTAGAATGTGTATCGTGACACTGTTTTCAGTCATTAAAAACAGACCTGAGGATTTTATCTTGTTCGGACAGTTGACATCACAAATGTGAATCAAAGCCGATGAGCCATTTTTAAACACAAGTGAAGGGGAACAACTCTGGGTATTTCAGACCTGTTTCTCTTCCTCTCCACAGAACCCAATTTGTTTCCTAACTAAGGGAGTGCCTTGTAGGCATTTGTAGAGGCAGAATAAAATCTCCCAACCTGTTTTGTTCTATGTAAGAGCCATTGCATTCATGGTGAATTCAGAATGATTTTCAAAGGTGGACCAACGACATAGCCGAACGTTCCTTTCATATGTGTGAAAAACTGTGGTTGGCACAGGAGCCGCTGCTGACCCTGTGTGTGGTATGTACCCAAGGGATTCCATGTGCTAGAAATACTCCCTACGCGCTGCTGGCAGTTCCTGCCCGAGACGGCCAATGCAGGGTTCCATCTGAAGCTCCCCAAATGGATGAAAATCAGTTAGTAGAACTTGTACTTCCCAGTCACGATTCAAAATAAGGAGAGTGTTAAACATGACATTTTGCCAGTCAGCAGACCTTCTGAAAGATGAAGGGCTGGTAAGACAAACCCCAGTGTTCTCATAAAGACAGTATAAGGCTTTCAGATCTTCAGTTTTTCTGTGCCCTGTGGTCTGATTTGTCATGCGTGGTGTCACAGACTTTTCAAAGGGCCATAGCACCGTTCTGGGGGAGCGGTTTATCTGAAAGCATCACAGCCCCCCATCTTTGGAGATTGCCTCTTGTTCCTGCAGGGTCTCACAAGATAAGATGTGGTTTTTGACATGAGATTGTGTATATTCAGCCCTTTTGAGTCCTCCAAATGTTCAGAGACAGTTTTTGGATTTAGCCCCGAGGATAGCTTGCTGATACTGCAGATGGAGGCTGTAGACTGAGGAGGAGAAGTGGAGTCCCCGAGTTCCCAGATGTGTCTGCAGGGGGCCGGAGAGTTACAGAACCACCTGGTGTGATAGCTCCACTTACTGTGTGCTATGTCGGGTGACGCTGACACGCACACACATGTGTGCGCACACACGCACAAACGTCCTGCTGATCTCTGACTCTCCCCAGATCCCACTATAACCCTTTCACAGGTAAGAGCAGTGGGACTCTTGAAGGCTTCGTAACGTGTGGAAGACAGTCGAGTTAGTGAGCTAGAGACCATCACACGGACAGTACATCTGAAACACTAGGTCCCTCGTAAGCTGATGTCCCGCCTTCTGGTAACGCGAGAGCAATAACGAGTTCTTGAGCAGGAGCTCCGCGGAGTCGAGAAATGTCTCCTCGTGTTTCATCTTCTTAGTCAGTCTGCCACAACTTTAGAAGACTTTAGAGGAGGGCTGTGGAATGATTTTAATTACAGGCCTTCAGCTGCCAGTGACAAAAGTGGCAGTGACTGCTGTCTTCCACTAGCAGCCCCTGCAATTGCATGTGCAGAGTGCAGGGACTCTGCCAGGCGGCTCACGGTGAATTATGATCAGCTCCCCACAGGGAAAGAGCCCTAGTGCTGAGGGACCACTTAAGGCAGCCCAGTGAGAAGACCTGCTCCCCTAGTCCATGTCATCGTGTCCTTACAGAGGTGCTGCCGTCCGTTTGGGGACGTACTTGAAGGAAAGGGAAAGACGTATCTGATCCCTTGGCACTGGTTCCACTTTCTGTCAATAAAAACTGAAGGGAGGGAAGCAGAAAGCTCCTCTGTCCACATGTACATCTAAGCTTCCAGTTAGGGACTCAGAGCTAGAAAAGTGGAGGGAGGGCTGAGTCGGGGGGATAGGACTGGACACCCGCATGTGTCAATGAGAATGGAGGAAGGGTAAAAAAGAGGGCGCGAGAAAGGATTTTGGTTGCTGTGAACTAAAACTCGTAGTCTAGTAGACCTGGTTAAAACCAAAAGAAGTGACTGAATCTGACTGAGAGGGGAGAAAAGACATTTTCAAAAAAACTGCTTTGCCTATTCCTCTCCCCTCCTCAGAAATCTTTATACAATCCCTGTTTCCTGCTGTGTAAAATCCAAACTCCTCAGCCTAACAGCCAGGCTCTCTCATCCCCACGCTCTTAATGATTACCCCATTCTGTATGTTGAGAAATTCAGTGGTGACTTTTCTAACTGGGCAGTACGGGCACAGATTGGTGTTTTAGAAATACTGCTGGCAGCAGGTGGGGCATGTATGAAAAGAAATGAAAACTCCAGACAGGAGTTCACAAGTTAGAAAACATATGTAGTGGTTTAGTTTCAAAGATGAAGAGGATGTGAATGCAGATAATCAAAGTGAGAATGGGAATTGTGTTGGGCTTGGTTTTCAAAAGACTGACCAGGACTCACTCAGTGCAGTTTTCTCAGATGTGGGATGACTTGTCTCCAGGCTCTCGAGATAAAACCTGGAGAACCCACATGAGAGGAGGACTTGGAAAGAGAAAAGCAGACTCGTTCGTCCTGGCTCACAGAGCCCACAGAGTGGATAATGGGACTAGTGCCACACGTGACAAGCTACATCTTGCCAGGTTTCCTGGCCTTACAGACCAGTGGCCAGGTGTGGGGGCTCTTCCTATGGAATCTCAAGGTGGAAGAAGTGTTTCAAGTGCCACAGTCTTAAGTGTCGTTCACTTGAAATTTTACTGACTCAGTTGGACATGATTATAACATATAACAGGATAACCAGAAGCTTGTGTTATAAGACCCATTGTCTCCATTTTTGTATTCAGGATCTGATCCTGTTTTCCTGTCTCTGGAGCATTCTCTTTTTTCTTCTTTTCTATTTATCCATGGCCTTAACAGACAGTTTTACTAAATATTGCCGAGAATTACCTTGCAAACTATTTCAACCAAAAGTATACATAGCACTTCTAGCTAATGGTCTTCTTTGCCTTTGTCTTAGATTCTTTACAAAGATTGGCTAAATGCACATTCATGTGTACACACACACTCTCTTTTGCTTCTCTGTCACCGGGTAACAAACCTACCCAAACTTAGTGACTTAAAAAAAGCATTTATTATTGTTAATGACTGGTGACTTGCTCAGTTGGGCAATTCATCAGCTCCCTGTGATTATGGATGGGGCTGTAGTCCTTTGGTGACTTGACTGGGCAAGAAGGTCCAAGATGGCTCACCCGCATGATTGGCCAGTTGATGCTGGCTGTCCGTTGGGACCTCAGCTGGGTCCACTAACCAGTATGCCTTGGTTCTTCCCTTTGTGTCTTTCTTAAAACATGGCAGCTAGTTTCTAAGAAGGAATGTTTCAAAAGGACAAATCCAGTGCTCAAGACTTAGCAAGTCTTGGGTTGCATCTTTCTTGGTGATATCCCACTGATCACAGTGGTAGTCAGAAGATGCACACAAATTCAAGGGCAGGGCAGGTAAGTTCTGCCTCTTGATGTGAGGAGCAGCATGAGCTCATGGAGAGAAAGGATTGCTAGGGCTGCCGTTAGAGATTCTCTACTGAACACGTGTACACACACATGTATAAACAGTGTTAAAATAGATATGTTTAAGTTAAACATAAACCTCCTGCATTATAATTTTCACACATAATAATCCATTCTCACTGTCCCTGACTTATCGGCTGAATTTATAACCGTGATAAAGTGGCATGAATGTTTAAGTGGGAGCCTCTGATAATTTGAGAATTGTCTACAGACTCAGCTGTAGAAAATCCAGGAATTAGTGACCACCGAGATAACAGAACAGCCTATATTGGGAGGGCTGCCATGTTTGGTTATACAGCTTGTACACTGCACAACATTGGCTCCAGTCCCAGAGACTACTCTATGAATGCAGTTAACTGAGACAGAAAAATCAGAAGAGAAAGTGGTGTAAGGGAAGTATAGGGGGGATGATGAATTCCATTTTGGACACACTGGTCTCGAGGTGCCTCTGCAACGTCCATGTCAAAATGTGTGATGGATAGTAGGAAAGGTTCATTTGGAGCAGAGGAAGATGGAAATAGATGAGATCGTGGAAGGACAACAGGTTTGGAAAGAAGAGGAAGAGCCGGAAACAATAACCTTGTAACGTATGAGACAGAGCGGTGGGAGCCAGTGAAGCATTCGGAGACAGAGCGGCCAGAAAGCTGCCACAACATGACACGTATCTGGTAGGATGAGACAGATCAGTAAAAGCACTAAAAACAAAAACCATAAAAATCTCTACTTAAAACAGGGGCAATTAACTTTCCATCACTGTCTTTACACAAGCTCTCTGAGTCTCCCAGAGACAAGGCGATAATTCACAGTAAAGCGGCATTTTCTCTCTGGCTTTCCTCCTGCTGCGGAATATCAAGGATGACCTTAAATAATGATAAGTTTGCCTCGTGTCATGCTTTACAGTTTACAGAGCTTTTTCACTTCCTTCATCTAATTCGTTCTCTACCATCACCCTCAAGTACGTGGGGCAGGTATTAGTACCTTCATTTCACAGGTGAGCAAACTGAAGCCAAGAGCAGTGATTAGTCCCAAGTGGAGTTCTGTCCTCTGACTCCTAGCTCGGTTCTGTTTCTGCTGAGCCACTCAATTGCATTAAAGATCAAGTCCTTGCTTTTCATTTGTGCCTGCAGGCGCCTGGGTTATCTAAACTGGGAGTTTCCCATCTTGGAGTGGAGGGTCCTGGCAAGATGTGGCAGCAGCCGGGACTCTGGGGAGTTGGGGCTGACACCTGCCCCTCATGTGTGTTTTTGTGGCTGTGCATTCCATTCCCTCTCTTTGTGCGGCGCGAATTTCAGAATATGTGTTACTTTCTTCCATACCATGAAGAAAATTAATCAGTTTCTCTGCCTTTAGGAATGCATTTGCACAAAGCTTAAAACCAGGAAATCAAATGTGTTTATTGATAGAACACCTCTCATTATTTTTTCACTTTCCACATTTATGTAATTATAAAACATATTCTTAATTGTTTAACAATACTGTTTGTGTCGAATTCCCACATCTTTCAACAAGAACCTTTTTTTTTTAGCACTCCCCATCAAAACTTTATTCTGAAGTTGTTCACTGCTTTACCCTGTATTTCTAAGCACAGTGCTCTTTCTCATCACTCGTGCAACAATGTTTATTGACTGCTTAGCAGGTATCAGACACTCTGTAATATTCTTGAGTTACAACAGGGCTATTACCCAAAAATAACTGGTGTTGATATTAGCCGAGCATTATTTCAGCTATCTCTGGATAAATGTAGATCGATTTATAAACATAGCTCTAGCTTTATAGACATATTTTCTACACATTTTTGGATCTATTTTCATACCCCTATTCCATATCTCAGTCCTTCCATCTTTTTGTAGTATTTAAATTATTCAAGAAAATCATTATTAACCTTGTAAATTAATTTATAAAAATATGAAAGTTATGTATCTATATATTGAGAGGGAGAGTAGGATGGAAATAATCTCACAAAACTGAGTTCAAACAGTAATGGTATTTTTATATATAAAATTAATTATTCTATTGAATGGCTTAGAAAGTAAGGAAATATGCAATTGATGAACTAATAAATTTCTTTATGATAAGTGGTATTACTTCTTACAAGACTTTTTTAATATGGAGACAAAGACTGAACGATCTTAAGAGGCTGGAGTAATTACAGTTGTTTTTTGTTTTGTCTTAGGTACATGTTTCTGTTCTGTGTTATATGAGATATGGAATCCCTTGCCTTTTCTCCAACCATCTTCCATTCTGTGTGTTACGTTATTATTATTACATGACCAATATTTATTACATTTATTTTGTTTTTTGATATAGTTCCTGTCCATTAAGCCTCAAATATTTATTTTAATGGAATCAGTGTTCATCAACAATCATTTTACTATGCCTTTTTTATTCCAAAATATTTTACTTCCTGTGTTGATTAGTTGATTGTGTCAAGATGGTCAATATGTAAAGGATAATTATAATAAAAATGAATTGCCATGTCCTTGGAAATACAAGATATTATGCTATGTCAGGAGGAGCAGCTAAGAGTAAATTATAGTTAGGTAAAATGAGAGGAAGAACGGAAGAGCCAGTACTGTTCCCACAGTTGCTGCCTTTTATGCCTCCGTGCTATGCGTGTGTACACACAGTCTGTCCTGAATATCTCAATCGTTCATCTTTTTTTAACTATCTCAGTTATCCAAGATAATAATTATTAAATGGTAAGTTAATTTGTGCAAGTATAATGGAAGACCAGTGGGAAAGGATGTGAGGACAAATGCGGTTTCGGGGCCCATATTGCCCCTGGGGTATGTGCTACAAAGTTCTGACAGTTCCCTTCTGAAGCCAGCACAGACACACAGTGCCGCTAAACTGAGAGTGACGTGGTGGCCCACGGCTGTACTCTGGCCCCACTAATGACGAGTGTTTCGGAATAGCAACGCTAGTGTTCTTTATGGGAAGCATGCTAGCATTTTAAGGATAAGAAGACAAAAAAGGTCTTAAGTGAATCAGAGAAGTTATGGGAAAATGTGGCTTTCACCTAGAAATATGCAGTGAATCATAAAGAGTTATTTAAAGAAACTTTCAGGTAAAAGTATCACTATCGTGCCACATAAAGACCTTCTCTCGCCACCGTGCTGTGTGGCATGAGCCGATAAGTTCAGTTCCCTGTGGGTTCAAACAGACATCCAGGCCTGGAGCATGCCTGCAGCAGGTTGATGTACTAACAAAGAGCAAACCTATTCAGGCTGACTGTTTAAATGTCAGCCTGCTACAAATAGTCTCCAAAAAATTTTAACATCACCCTAGTAAATACAGTGTTCATTAGTATAGTGCATTTGGTTCATAGGTTTTCTGATCAATATATGGATAAGATAGGGAGACAATTCAGGTTTCCAGTTCTTTATGTTTTGTTATAAAATGCAAAGTGAGCCTAACAGTCTAGAAATGTGAATATGAAATTAAAAATCCCAAAGAGCTCGAACACTTTATTCCTTATTCCATATCCTTTATAATGTATTTAGGGGCACCGGGGTGGCTCAATTGGTTAAGCAGCCAACTCTTGGATTCAGCTCACGTCATGACCTCAGGGTCCTGAGATTGAGCCAGGGTTGGGCCCTTTGCTCAGTGGGGAGTCTGCTTGAGATTCTTTCTTTCCCTCCTCCTCTGCCCCTCTGCCTGCTTACATGCTCTCTCTTCCTAAAATAAATAAATAAAATCTTAAAAAAAAAAATAAAAATATATTTAACAATTTACTTTAAAAGTTTATTTAATTTTATTATTAACATCATGCTTAATTATTTAGAAATTTGTGCAAAACAAATAAAAAGAGATTACTGTATATAAGTAGAGAATTTTATTCATCAATTAAAATATCCTTTGATCAGGTGTGTAAAATTTGATTTATGCATGAGGGATACAGCTATTGCCTGATATAACCTTTACTGATCTATTTGTGGAATACTACATTATAAATCTAACAAAGGTCCATATCCACTAAAGCACAGATGTATGTGATGTGATATTTTTAAAAATTACTCTATGCTATGATTTTCCATTCTCATCCTCTATTATAATTAAGAAATAATATTATGATTGCAACAGCAGGCAGACCCAATGGTAATGAAATGTAATCATGAACATCTAAAGAAATATCTGTAAACCCATGGACTTTATTAACTGATTATTGTACTAAAACTTGGGGTTAATTACCAGTTTAGCCATTTGGATTCCCAGGTGATACATATTAAATGCCATTATTCTTTGATAGTTTTCAACCAACATGGAAAAAAGTAAAAGTCATGCGATTTAGAAGAGCAGAGGCCATTGGTGATATTTGAGAGAACAGGGTCAATTAAAGTGGGGGCTAGAAATGAAGTGGGCTGCAAGAAACCAAATCCAGCAGATAAACCCTAGTTATTTGAGAAATTTAGTAATGAAAGAAAGAAGAAAAATAACACAATGATTGACTAAGTTAAAAGGGAAAAGGATAAAGACAGTTTATTAAGAAGAAAGGGGCTTTGAATTTGAGGGTAGAAGGTACAGAGTCAATAAAAGGAGATTTTTAATATCTTGGAAAACAGGATAAAGTGATAACAAAAATATGCCGTGAATTAACAGAATTTCAGTTCAATAATTGTTTCCTTAGCTTTTTTTAATAGTAAAGAGTTAAGCCCCTTGGCTGGTAGAGAAGGAAAGTCGTTAGTGCTGACAGCAGGGGACTCTTGAAGGAGTGATTTTATTGTGTTCCCCTCCCCTCTTCCCTTAACCAGACCCAGAGCAAGAGAGACGGAAGAGAGGATGGAGAAGGTGGTGGATGCTGCTGACTTGCTCTATTTGACTCATTTGTCTTGTGGGCAGTAGGGGGAGGAGCTAATAACACTGGGACCACCTCATTTAATTTTAGTGGGAAATCTGCCCATGGGGACATTAAAATTGGGGGTGGCTGACCCAAAGCTTTAAGCCACTGAGCTCGGAAGAACCATGGGTGACCAGTGATAGGAGGAGCACAGCCCAGCTGATGGTGTTCCCGTCCTCCCCATCAGCCGGTCCTCCTTCTGTTGACTCTGTCTCCCTCCCTGGACTGATGTTGCTCCTTCATATTACCAGTGCTTTTCTTCAGCTAAGGCTTCAGCTTCAGAGCACTCATTGCCAATACGGTCTCTGCAGTCATATTAAGTGAATGATACCCGAACTCGATTTCCCGTAATAACCACTTGGGGAGCTTGGGAGTCCCACACCAGGAGGTTCAGATTCAGAAGGTGTACTGTAGAGCCCAGGTATATTCCCTTTTAACAAGCACATTAGGGTATTCTGATGTAGATGATCTGAACATCATGCTTTGTTTTTCTTAAAGACTTTATGTATGTATGTATGTATGCATTTGAGAGAGCGAGAGAGGAAGAGAGAGTACAAGGGAGGTGAGGGGCAGGGGGGAAGCGGCTCTCCACTGAGTGGGCAGCCTGACATGGGGCTTGGTCCTGGGACTCCAGGATCATGACAGAGCTAAAGGCAGACACACACCCAGTCAACTGAGCTACCTAGGCACCCGTGAACACCACACTTTGAGAAACTTTCCTAAGTGATACACAAAGATGAGGCACTATGTGTGTGTACATTGCTTCTCAAAGTGGTAACTTTTATTCTATATTTTATATGTATAATAATCCGTGCTCCAAACAATATTTACATACTACTCTTGAAGTAGCAGCAGGATGATTTCAGGTGACAGAGTGAAAATTAGTGCTTCCTACAAGCGAGGATGTTCCCACAGACACTTAAGGGCACACCAGATCTTCATGTGCTGATCCAAGACCTCAGCTGGAGTCATGGACATTAGAGAGAAGGAAATAGACCTAGTCCTTCCATCATTAAAGAAAGGATAAAGAGCACAGCATAGATTCAGGGTTTGGAGAGTACTTAAAGGATATGCATACAGATGTCCCTTATATTCTCAGGTAGAACAGCAAGACCAACTCCTGAAGGTGAGATTAGTCCAGAACACAGGGACACTAAGTCTGAAAATCAAAATGGAAGCGAGAGGTGGCACCCCATGGAACTCTGTCAGGAATGGATGAGTGCATTCTGTACTATCATGAAATAGGTTCTCCCAGTGTGAAGAGATTTTTCAAATCATGAATTCCTGAATTTTCTGTTTTCTTATGTTCTAGTAGGATATTTATCCTCATTGTGTTTTAATTAAGTTGAAAATATAGCAGATTTGCATGTTAGCACATTACAGTTTCCAAAGAAGAACTCTGATCACGAGCTGCAGGCTAGGTGAGGAAACGTGACAGTGATTAATTCTGTTTCCGTTGCAATCACTTATCTTCCCAATACACTCGTAACGGGGCTCGGGAGATAAAGCCCACTCTGTTCCTCTCATCTGAAGGCACGTTATTTAAATTGGTTTCAAAATTATTGATCTATTTCTGGCAATTTTAAAAATTCACATTAAGGTTTTGATCATTAGAATAAATTAAACTTTGATAAGAAGCTGATTACAAAGCTCAGTAAAAGGTGAAGATAAAAAAATGAGTAACACTGGCATTATTTTCTAATAAAGATGAAACCACCTAATCAAATAATTATGGTTTTCTTTTTGTCAGTTAAAATGGTTTCAGTTTTAAATTGAGACCTGAAGTTCCGTTTCTACCGAGTAAGCAGTCAGGCGAGCCTTGTCCTGCATGATGGTGTGGCACGGGTGCCTGCCCGAGACCACAGGCTCCTTTACTCTGCATGAGGTCGTGGGGCCCCTTCTGCCGTGGCGATTGTACACCCACCTGCGACTATTTGCCGGGCTCATACTCCCCAGGCTCCCAGGGACACGCTTGCCTGTGCAGTTCTGCTTCTGGTTCTGGTCCTTCAGAGTGATCGAAGGAAGATGGGCTAAACAGAAGCAGAAGGGCTTACACTCATCCCACCCCTGCAGCCGTGTCCAATCTGCCCGAGGCCCAGCGTGCTGTTGGAAATACCTCCACTCTCCTGAGGACAGGATGGTGGCTGCCAGCAGACCCCGAGACTCCACCCCGCCACAAAATAGACGTTTGGCTCCTCTCCCGGCGTGCTTCTCGGAGACCTGCTCTGGTCCTTGCTCCCCACAGCTATATCTCATCTGCTACCTGGTATCTCAGTGTCCCCATACCTGTCACACAGACAGGTCCGTCCTCCTGCCCCATCCGCATGCCTGCTGTCCACTGCCGTGCCTTGTGCCCTTCCTTTCTGATGGTAGCAGGACAGACATAGAGCAGACTCTACTCACGCTGCAAAATAAGAGAAGTTATTTTCATTGAACTTTCAAAGAAGTGTATCCGGAGCTCTTGAATTATATCTACTACTTTCTTCTGCCTGTAAGTCAGAATTCAGAATGTTTTAACAAAAATAGCATTTTATGTGAATCCAGCATATCTAATCGCATACTGTTAACTAGCAGTTATGAGCAAATAGAATTTCTTGGGGGCCTTCTGTAACATGCGTAACAGTTTTTGTAATTACCATACTCATTGTCTTCTAGAGAAGTGTTCCTGCAGTATATTTTTAACAAGAATATTATAATTATCATGATCATCCTTTTAAAAAGTTTCCATCACCTTATCCTAGGTTTATTTTATTAATATTATTTTCTTACAAAATTTCATTAATAAGCTAAAGGAAATATAAACCTGGTCCTATCTTACATCTAAACTTTTTACAAAAGCTGAATTACTTAGGTCTCCAATAAGTAGGCCTTTTAAGATGGTCTGTTATTATTGTCAAAACAAAAATTACATGTTTTAAAACAGTTTCATAGTTGACAAGTTATTAAATAGATATTATATTTCAAACAGTTTTGATTTACTTTAAATAGTAAAGTCCCTGAGTATTTTTATTTATTTTGAAGTCAATACATTTTTATTTTAATAAATTGAACTGAAGTTTTCTGCCATTATAGACTCTTGGACACAAGCCTTTTCTCAGTGATACTATTTAAAATCTTTAATTACCAAATTACTACCCACAACAAAGTAGGTCATATTACTGGCACTAAACTGTAAATACTCAGTGTTCCCAAAGTACATTATTTCCATTTAAAATTTCAAGACTGTTCCTCAAAACTGACAGCATAACTCATGGGGAGCTTAGTAAGTATAATGTGATAGGGGAACATGAAATGATTTGTTTTGACAGAAATCTCCAAATATACCTACAGCACGTGTGCGTAGCCTGTTAGGGTGCCTCATTACCATAGCATGATGCGTCCTGATGCACTGTGTGGCACTGATGGTAAAGGGCTGTGGTCCCGTACACCTCTGGGGTTTGAACAGTGCAGTTTCTTTGCTATATGGCAAGAGTCACCAAAATTGCTTCAAAGGAGGCTCTCGATTTCCGCAGATCTGTAAGTTTAACTTTTGACATCAAAAAGTGCAAACATCTCATAGACTCAAACTATCTTGAAAAATGTGCATTTGTTTTAAAGCCGGTCTTATAAAAAATTGAAATCTGAACTGCTCCTCCATTTCACTGTGCGTGTGGTTTCATCTGTTATTAACCAAAAGGTTTGACCTTTCCTTACATTTGGGATTTTTCATAATCAACCATCCTAAATCCTCAAAAAATATACTACTGCCTTCCATGACTTATGGAAAACTCTAAAAGCAAGCAAAGGAGTCAGCCTGTGGAGGCTTGCTTATTTATTAAGAAACCCTACCAATTTGAATTTCATTTTGGGCTTCTTTAAGCTTCTAGTTTATTCCATGGCAAAATTCAGATGATTAGCGTTCCACCTCTGTGTTCTAATGGATTCTTTTCAACCTTTCTTAACAACATGGTTTCTCATTCGTAAAGTCAAAGAAACAAGCATTCAGATTCTTGAACTTAAAAGGGAAACTGAATGAATATTCCCAAGAAAAGTCCTTAAATCTTTTAGATTTGACTCTTGTCTCTACGTACAAAACCAGCACCTGTTCTTTCATTTATGTATCATATGTATAATATATATATGCCATCTTTATACCATGTCTGTACCATGTATATCTGTCTCTCTGACCATCCATCCATCCATCCATCCATCCTGCATCTTCATCCATTCACCTGTCAACGGATACTGTTTCCATATCTTGGCTGTTGTAAATAATGCTGCAGTAAACACAGGGGTGCATATGTCTTTTCAAATTAGTGTTTTGTTTTCTTTGGGTAAATACCCAGTAGTAGAATTACTGGGTCATATGGTATTTCTGTTTTTAACTTTTGTGGAACCTCTGTGCTGTTTTCTGCAGTGGCTGCACCAGTTTGCATCCCCACCAACAGTGCATGAGGGTTCCTTTTTCTCCATGTCCTTGCCAACATTTGATATTTCTTCTGTTTAGCCCTTCTGACAAGTATGAGGGGATATTGCACTATAGTTTTGATTTGCGTTTCCCTGATTATTAGTAACATTGAGCATCTTTTAATGTGTCTTTTGGCCCTCTGGATGACTTCTTTAAAAAAAAATGTCTCTTCAGGTTCTCTCCCCATTTTTAATTGGATGATTTGTTTTCCTGGTGTTGAGTTGTATAAGTTTTTCATATATTTCAGATGTTAACTCTTTATCAGATATATCCCTATAAATATCTTCTCGCATTCAGTAGGTTGCATTTTTGTTTTGTTGGTGGTTTCCTTCACTGTGCAAGAGCTTTTTATTTTAGTGTAGTCCCAATAGTTTTATTTTTGCTTTGGTTTTCCTTGCCTCGGGAGACATATCTAGAAATGTGTTTTTATGGACAATGTCGAAGAGATTGTGGCTTGTGTTTTCTTCTAGGAGTTTTATGGCTCCAGGTCTCACAATAAGGTCTTTAATCTGTTTTGAGTTTATTTTTGTGTAGGAAAGTGGTCTAGTTTCATTCTTCTGCTTGTTGCTGTCCAGTTTTTCCAACACCATTTGTTGAAGAGACTCTCTTTTCCATTGTGTATTCTTGCCTCTCCGTCATAGGTTAATTGACGATGTAATTGTAGGTTTATTTCTACAATCTCTGTTCTGTTGATCTGTGTGTCTGTTTTTGTGCTAGTACCATATGGTTTTGATTAGTGCAGCTTTGTAGTATATGTTAATGATCAATAATTCTTATTGTGCATCTGCTCCTAGAAGAATGTGGTGCTGAGGAAGAAGAGTACCAAACTTTTAGATAATCCTTAAGGGCCTTCTTAAAAGATTTCTTTATTTTAATGGAACTCAATAGGTATGTCCTTATTTTGTTCTTTTTCTTCCTTTGCTCTGTCCTGCAAAAGAGCTGATGGGCGTTCACATCCTCTGGGGGCACATAGACTTTCTCCTCAGCTTTGCCCTGTCCAGATTCCCCCAAGGACAATGACAATGTTCTCAAAGACATGAGAAAGGATATTTTTAGATCCTTCTGTGTCAGCAGCGAACTCTTCCCATAACTCTTTATCTTGGGCAAATCCTGTAAGCACTCTGGCTCAGCCTTTGTCCACATCGGAATTTTGATTAAATTGTCCTGTGATTCCTCTCAACTATAAAATGCTTCGATTCAACACATATTAGAATTAGAAGTGAAGGGACGCCTAGCTGGTTCAGTCGGTTAAGCATCTGCCTTCAGCTCAGGCCATGATCTCAGGGTCCTGGGATCGAACCCTGAGTCAAGGCCCAAGTCAGGCTCCCTGCTCAGTGAGGAGTCTGTTTCTCCCTCAAATAAATAAATAAAATTAAAAAAAGAAAGAAAGAAAGAAAGAAAGAATTAGAAGTGAACTGTGTGTGCCTGATAGGGTCATTTGATCTTCAAATCTAGTTTGTAAAAACTGTTTTGTAAAAAATTCTATTATTTATTTGTTAACACTTTTAATTTGGTTTGGAAAATATAAAGATATGCAATAAACATGAAAAATCAATACATAATATATCAGAGCCTGTGAATGAATGCTCATGTCTAAAATTTAATTTGGCTCTTTAGCAATAGAATGCATTGAACCCATTCTGTTACTCTAAATGTATTACACCTTTCAGTGTCTTCCCAAATCAAGAAAGTTTGAGTTGATTTCCACTGAAAATCCAATGCAGTTTGAATATCGTTGATCTCAACATCCTGATCAAACACTGGAGATCCAGAATTCTTTGATTTCAAACACTAGATTCTAGTTCCTGACCCCCAGTTTTAGACATTTTATAGAATTTCTGATATTATCCTAACTTTCTAAAATTGAAAAAATGGAAATGTCGATAGCATCGTTGTAACTCCTCAGAGACATGGATTAATTAACATCTGGGCAGATAAGAAGGAGAAAAGCAACGAAGATGACTGAGGACCGCCTGGACAACCAGGACCTCTTCACAGGTCATCCCTCCAGACTTGACCTGATTTCTCCCACTGGGCATTTTTTTCTGTCCGTGCTTTTTGTTACCTCTCAGTTACAACACCAGAGGAGTGGGGAGACGAGGAGCTGCGTGTGGGCAGTGCCTTCTTCATCACTGTTTTCGCCCCGGACCCACCCTGGGAGCTGGCCCATACATCTTGGCTTACCTCCTCAGTTTGGGTTTGCGTCTGATAGCCTAGCGAGCATAATTTTAACGGTGCCCCTTTTACTGTTGAAAGTGTCTGAGTTTGTATGATAAGTTGTACAGTCACTCTACTTATAATCAGCAATCAGAGTTAAATATTGTTGGGCTAGAAAATTAATGAGATGTATTTACCCCTCCCTCCAATTTGTATAAAGTGACCAATCCAGTGTGAATGAGTTGGAGATATAGGTCACCTTCAGCGATGCTTGAAAAGATTTCAGATTATGCCATGGATAAATAGTCTATTATTAAGCATGCCAAATGGTTTTCTTTTTTATTCTTCTCTTCTGACCTCATCATATTCCAAGAGCCTCTTCAAATGGAATATTAAGACCCAGTAAATTATGAATTCTAGTAAGAGCTATGTTTCACAACTGTATATTCCAGACCCTAAATGCCCTTGAAGGGAATAAAATGGAAATTAATGAATTGCAGAGCGATTATAAAGCAGGACCTTTTGCATCAAGAACAAACTATTCAGTAACAACTTTTAATAAGGTATTCATCCACTGCGTAATGTAGTCTTTGTAACTTCTAGAATTTACAGTACTGGGAAAAAGCATTAAGAATATAAATATTTCTCCAAGGAACCTAAAAGTTAAACTGCTCTGTGAACTGTTTTCCTGTATCTAGCATTCTTTAAAAGTAACATTCACTGTAGTGCTATCCAGGGATTACTACTGTTACTGCTCCCGGTGCCATCAAGAAGCTGTTACTGCTGCTGCCGGTGCTGCTGCTAGTCCTGTCACCACTGTACGTGCACATGCGTGCACACACTTTCCCTCGAATCTACATAAAAAAAGCTGTCTACAGCTTGACAGTTGGTAGAAGGCAGTCAGTAGGACATAGTACAGTGTAGCGGTTAAAAGCGTAGATGAGGTGATGAAGTGGGCATGCCGTGTGTAGCTCTGCTCGCTAGCTGTGTGACCTCGCTCCGCGTCTGGTAATCCATTGCTGTGCAGTAACTCACCCCCAGATCTAACTGACAGCATGTTAGATCACCTAACGTGGTCCCAGAGATGGCTGGGCTCAGCGAGGTAGGGGATTCTTGCTCAGGGGTCTCCTGTGTAGTTGCCGTGAGATGGTCATTGGGGCAGGAGTGGTCTCGAGACTGTCTTGTTCAGGTGCCTAGTGGATGGTTGGAGCTGTCGGCTGAAGCTTCAGGTGTGGTTGCCAGCTGTCACCCTCCCTTGGTAGCCTGTGCACTGGCTGCTTGGGGTTCGTTGTTCTGGGTAGTCAGCATCCCCAGGGGACCAGGAGGAAGCTCTATCAACTTTCATGATCTAACCTTGGAAATCACACTGTCACTGGCCCATTGGAGCCAAGGGAACTTTGAACCCCACCATTCAGTGTGGGAGGAGGCTCACTTTCATGTCGGTGAGGACAGGTGAGAAGGTAAATCTTAGTGCACCTCTCTCGGAGAATACTCTGCTACCAAGGTTGCTAATTCTGTTTCGTCATCTGAAAAAGTGTGGGTGAATACCTAATATGTTTTAAAGTTGTTTTGGGAATTAAATAAGAAAAATCCATGCAAAGCCCTTAGCACATTCATAGTAAGTAAGCCCTCAGATGTTAGCTATAGTATATACGCTTCTTTTTTAGAGGGATTGCTTTCATTTGTCAAGGCAGAGGAGAAAGATAATTTTCATTAACTGTTCAGTGTGTTTACCTGCAAAATGAACGATAAGCGGTTTCTGACAACAGTATTTGAATATTTTGGAAATCTACATATACTATTTCTTTTGTATGTATGATATTTTTGTCGTTAATTCTAAAAATTAGCAAATTTATATTTGGAATTTGGAAAACAAAGGAAATCTTAAAATAATGTATTTTTCTGATGTCCATAAATTGTACTGACAATACCTCTAGTTAATTTTGAAGAAGAGGTATTGAATAAAGTAACCTCAGAAAGCATTTCCACATGTATTCACATCTTAACTCTTAAAAAAACAGAGCTGAGATGGTTTTATTGTATAATGATGACACATGTGCATAATATAATACAGAATATACATATATGGAATTGCACATATGTATATAGTTACATATATGTACATTACATGTATATCTAAATACCATACACATGCACATATCTATAACTTTAAAAGAAACAGAAGGTCAGAGCATGGAAAGGAAGGAAAAATGAGTATGCAAACAAGGACTGATAGAATTATAATGATTGAACATCATATTTGCCCTAAACTGCTTGGTAAGCAGTGTATGGGAGAGGGGGGAGATTATTAATTGTATAATTCTTGCTACCACAAAATACAAGTTCTCCAGGAAGGATTATCCTGATGATGAATCCTAAAGAAAGATTAAATGAGACCTTATTCAGAGAACACTGCGTAAAATATATTTTCTCTAAAGAGGTAAAGAAAAAGAAAAACACATGAATAAACTGTCTAGTGTTACTTACTATAAAGATTCTCCATGAAAGTTGAAGGCTTAAGGGCACCTGGGTGGCTCAGTCGGTTAAGCATCTGCCTTAGGCTCAGGTCATGATCCCAGAGTCCTGGGATGGAGCCCCACACTGGGCTTCTTGCTTAGTGGGGAGTCTGCTTCTCCCTCTGTCCCCTCCCCTGCTCATGTGCACGTGCTTTCTCTCTCTCTCAAATAAATGAATAAAATCTTAAAAGAAAAAGTTGAAGGTCTCCCATAACAACGTACCTTGTGAACTCAGTTCCATAGCTGGGCTGAGCTGGTATGAGCCAGTAAGCAGTCTGGCCCAGGCTGTAGTGTAAAATGTACAGGCAACTAAAGGGAGAGAATAGTCACTTTTTCTGTATCAGTATTTGATAAAAGTAGCATAGATTATTCAATAACATATTTAATGAGAGGTTAAGATGTTGATTTTTTTTATGAGTGACTGAGTCAGCATCCATGTGAACCAGATGATCAGGTGACTGGGTAAAATATTTTATTTCAAATATTGAAAAACTTATCGAAAAGGTAGTCTCGTCTCCCTGTGGAAAAATATTTGTAGGCAAAACTAGAATATTTCCCACAGAACATCTTTGTATCTGTCAGGTCTAACATGTCTATACTTCCTGGATTGTGGCCCCAGAGCTCCATACCATATGTGAGACATACTTAGATTTAGTGAAATTTAATATAACAGGTATTAAAACTGACCCATTTGAAAGCCTGAGTGGCTCATCCAATTAAGCATCCAACTCTGGATTTCAGCTCAGGTCATGATCTCAGGGTCGTGGGATTGAGCCCCATGTCGGGCTCCATGCTCATCAGGGAGTCTGCTTTAGACTCTGTCTCCCTCTCCCTCTTGTGCTCTCTGTCTCTCCCTCTCTCCCTCTCTCAAATTAAATAAATAAATCCTAAAACAAAAAACAAAACAAAACAAAAAACTGACCCATTCGAGCCACCAAAAATCCCCCATAGACGTCCCTATAGAATATCTGGTTATGGACCATATAACCATCTGGTGTGCCTGCCCGCATGGGCAAGCTGGAAGGTGTACTCCGTGTAATTTCATGAGTAGACACACAGGATGAAGTTTTGTAGAATTAACCAATTTAATTTTGGGTAATGTCTACCCAAATAATAATTCTAGTTTTGGGATTTTGTAGGGTGGGGGGGGGTGTCAAATAAGCCAGGCTTTGTGGCAGCAACCAGAAAAGGCTTTGTCTTTCTAGACTGTATCTGGTTCGTATCACTAACATAATGGAAAACATTTGCTTATTATTTATTAGAAAACCTTTGTGTAAAATGTAAAAAAAAAAAAAAAAAAGAATGAAAAATTACTAAGGTATGACCACAAAATAAAGAGGCCAAGATACAGCTCCTTCTTTATACTCTTTGAAATTATAGTGTTGTGATAGATGTTAAATTTTGAAGCAATATGAAAATACAATATATTTTCAAGTAGTGATATCTGAGGACTTAGGGTTAGCCTAGGATTTTTCTGATAGAAGGAAAAAAATGATAACACAGCGAAAGTTATAAACTGTCTCATGTAATTTTTGGAATTTAATGTGAAGGTGAGAGATATAACGGGATAGGTAGAATAAATACACCTCTAAGTTTCTTCTACCAAACATGTATTTCTTTGTATTCGAAGCTACTAACGTTAGATGCTATCCTGGTAGGAGACACATGACGTGCTCTGACGTGCTCTAACAGGGTGATTGGTATGGTCTGGGTGTTTGTGTCTCCTCCGTTGCGCCCCACTGCCCAATTCCTATGTTGAAATCCTAACTTACAATGTGGTAGCATTAAGAGGTGGAGCCTTTGGAAGGTGATAGGTCATGATGGTGGAGCCCTGATGATTGGGGTTAATGCCTTTTAATAAAAGAAAGCCCAGAGAGCCAGCCCATCCCTTCCCCCTTCCACCATGTGAGGTCACAGTGAGAGACAGCCATCAGTAGGTAAGTTGGCCCATGCCATGATCCAAGATCTTATCTTCCCAGTGCCATGATCTGAGACTTTCCAGCCTCTAAAACTGTGAGAAGTCAATGTTTGCTGTTTATAAACCACCTAGTTTGTGATATTTTTGTAATAGCAGCCCAGATGGACTAAAGCAGTAATCAGTAACTGCTTAATAATGGAACTGCTTTAGGGATGCCTGGGTGGCTCAGTTGCTTAAGCAGCTGCCTTTGGTTCAGGTCATGATCCCAGGTTCCTGGGATCGAGTCCCGCATAGGGCTCCTTGCTTGGCAGGGAGCCTGCTTCTCCCTCTGCCTGCCACTCTGCCTGCTTGTATTCTCTCTCTCTGACAAATAAACAAGTAAAATCTTTTAAAAAAGAAAATGAAACTGCTTTACAAATGTGTGAGTAGAGTTTAGAGACACCAATGAGAAAAGGGACGGAGCTGTATCACCGAGCTAGCAAGAGCCGGGAGCCTTTACCAGCACACATCTGAGCATGTAAAGAAGTGGGGAATGGGTCTGTTTTATAAGGAGAGTGTAACTGTATGGAGAGTGCTGAGTGATGGGGACTGCGGCCCCTTACTTAAGGGATGCTGTCACCCCACGCTGACTTGGCAGGAAAGGAATCCTGGAAAGAATACCCTGACCTCATTCTCCTCTAGCCCTTGGGTGTGTGGCACGTGACTTCCTTTAATCCCCTCAGCAGGAAACCAGAGATCATGGATGCGGACCATACTGATCAGCCGCCTTGACCGTCAGCACGGGGAAGCCTGGCAACAAATGAACAGATCTGGGTGTACAATCCAGTACAATTCATAGGAGGTGACCTAGCACAAACTCTGAGCACATACAGCCAGCAAAATGTAAATCTATATTTTGAACATATACAGATATGCCTTTTGTAAGATGAATAGCTAATTGACAACTGAAATGGCTAATTTGGCACATTTGCCGTACAGCCTACATAAGCAGGTGAGCACGGCCAGCGCCGTCTTTAGTGTCTTTAGTGTGGAGCGGTGGAGCGGATGAGGGAGGCCCCGTGTCCAAGCCCCAGATACTGAGAGCGCCACACTCTAGGAACCTGGAGGCAGCTCTCCTAGGACTGATTAAGCCAGAACAAGCCTCACGTCACTCAACAGGGGTGGTCCCGCCCCTTGTGTCACCTTGATGCTTGAAGGCAGCTCACAGGACATCAACACCTCAAAACTTTACACTCACAAACCAACACTAACACTTCCTACTGCAATTTATCCTTCCTCACTTGTTCTTAACAAATAGAGCTTCAAAAAAAGAAATATTCTGAAAAGATTTGAACCTAATGAATTACTCAGTATTTTTTTTCCTGTGGTCTCTATGACTTACTGCCTTTATTAGCCTTTGCAGTTTTAAAAGGATGGAACCAATGTTCTAAAGCAAACAGAAGTACTTTAGCATTATGAATATCTACTGACATGTAATGCAGAATTCTACGTTCCCTCTTTAAAAAAAAAACAAAGCAAAACAGTTGAAATGGAGCATTAGAAGCCAAATATACATCACAATGTTGTTTACAAGAGCAAAAAAGGGAACAATCGAAGTAGGGATATAAGTGAGCTGGACATAATAGTAAGCAACCCTTAAAATGGTGCCTGTTAAGTTTTGAATAGCATAGACAAGTATTTTATGGAAGAAAAGCGTAGTACAATGTTAGAATTCATATTGGGGAGAGCATAAATGAACTGGAAGAATTCAACAAATATTAATAGCTTTGGATGGTAGTTACATATTTTTTTCTACTTTATGCCTATCTCTTGCATGGATGTGAGTGCTCTCTCTCTATATATATATACACACACACACACATATATATGAAAACATATATATATATACACGTATATATGTATATATACGTATATATATGTGTGTATATATATATATATATATATATATATATATATATATGAATTGCTTTTATAAATAAGAAAGTGTTAAGTAGCTACAATTTTAAAAAATCTGTGGAAGGCGCCTAGGTGGCTCAGTTGGTTAAGCGACTGCATTCGGCTCAAGTCATGATTCTGGAGTCCTGGGATCAAGTCCCCTATCGGGCTCCCTGCTCAGCGAGGAGCCTGCTTCTCCTTCTGACCCTCCCTCCTCTCATGCTCTCTCTCTTTCTCTCATTCTCTCTCTCAAATAAATAAAATCTTTTTTAAAAATTTTTTAAAAATCTGTGGAAATCTTTAAAAAGTTATTTAGGTATGAGAAGTATGCTTACAAATTTTAAAATACTTCTCAAACTCTGGATCTTGACATTATAGGTAGGATGGGTAGACAACAAGGCGTAAAAAGAAGGAAATGAGAAAGTATACTTCTTTGAGCAAAGTCTCTTTATAAAATTCTGTGCTGATTTGCCATCTGAGACCTTGTTGAGTGATCTGAGAAATGTTTGATCACCTGATCGGGACAAGAAAGACCCAGGACAGTGCCTGTCATGGACGAGAAGTTATCCCATGTCACACTTCATCTGCTCTCAGTTCTAACTGTGCATTAAAACTGAGATCTGAGCTCTTGAGGCACAAGAAAGAAAATTGGCAACAAGCATGTTTATTTTATCTGGTTACATCTCTCAAATGGTACATTTGGTTTATCTTTAAGACATTCTTCATTTAGATGCAGCTACTACATTATTTAAGAGCCTTTAACATTTTTAGGCTGATGCTTAAATTTAAAGACTTAAGTAAAGGCAAAAGGAAAGAAGACCACTAAGGAAAGAAGAAATCAGTTACATTTTATATGCAATTTTAAATATTCATGGAAGGAATTTTGGATGGAAAGAAAACATTCCAGTACCATTTGGTTTCTGTTTATAAAAGCCAAATAACTATATTGCAATTTAGTAATGATATTTTATCCATTAAACAAAAACATGATTTGTTACATTCTAGCTTGCTTTTTTTCATTCCTCATCAAGTTATCAGTAAACATGGATTTAATCTGGATTACATTTTAAAGATTTTATTTTTAAGTAATCTCTACACCAAACATGGAGCCCAAACTCAACCCTGAGATCAAGAGTTACATGCTACACCCAACTGAGCCAGCCCACGTGCCCCTGAATTATATTTTAAAATGAAAAATTAATACATTGTATATAATAGGCAAAAATGAAAATAGCCTAAATGTTAAAATAACCATGCACCATGCAATGGCATACTGTGTTACCATTAATAATCATGTTTATTGACCTAAAAAGATACACATGATCTATTATTGAAAAAAAATGGAGTTATAAAAAGCATGTGAGTAGATATGATATTCTTTCCTGCAGGACAGTGCTGCACTGGTGATCGTTTTGATTGACCGCTATCGCATGAGTTGTTAGATATATTGAATATTATCTCTATAGGTGCAGTAAATCTCAGTTTGTAAAGTAAAATGTAATAAATGTAAATAATCGGGCACCTGGATGGCTCAGCGGGTTAAAGCCTCTGCCTTCGGCTCAGGTCATGATCTCAGGGTCCTGGGATCGAGGCCCACATCGGGCTCCCTGCTCGGCAGAGAGCCTGCTTCCTCCTCTCTCTCTGCCTGCCTCTCTGCCTACTTGTGATCTGATCTCTCTCTGTGTCAAATAAATAAAGAAAATCTTTAAAAAAATAAATGTAAATAATCTACATGTAGCAAGATGATGAAATGATACAGGAGGGATGGAGGGGGAGAGAGAGAATAAGAGGAAAGGGAGAGAAAATATTATAGAGGATGAGAGAGAGACAGAGAGACTGAGACAGAGAAAGAGAGAGAGGGAGAGGAAGAGACAGGGAGAGAGAGATTTCCAGGGTGACTTTTATACCCTCTTTTTTTTTTTTTTTAAAGATTTTATTTATTCATTTGACACAGAGAGAGAGATTACAAGTAGGCAGAGAGGCAGGCAGAGAGAGAGGAGAGAGGAGGAAGCAGGCTCCCTGCTGAGCAGAGAGCCCGATGTGGGCCTCGATCCCAGGACCCTGGAATCATGACCTGAGCCGAAGGCAGCGGCTTTAACCCACTGAGCCACCCAGGCGCCCTATACCCTCTTTTTTCATGGGTGACTTTTTATACCCTCTATTCCTCAGGTGCTGATTTCGCAACTGACTTCTTAAGGGGTGCCCATCGTTTCTTCTCCTTAAGACTCAGTTCCCTTATTTGTAAAGGAGGAGTTGAGTTCTTCTATTTTTAAAATTCTGTGATTGCTAGATATGAGAAGAGCACTCAGCCACATTCAGTAAGTGCTCAGCCATCTTCAAAAATTTTAAATTATTTTCCTGCTGGTCTAGTTCATCTACAAACACACCTTCCCATTCTCTGGGTCACTTGTGATCATCAGCTTACATTTGGTAGTGTAGTAACGCTTGCCTTGCACTTAGTATGGTAGTGTATAAAAAATGGTGTCGTGAGACCATAGAATTATATTCATCAGGGATAGATGTTCCATGACTTTAGATTTTACTCTCCTCTCTTTTGGATCCAAAGGAAGACAGGAGACATGGTTGACTAGATTTGTATTCATACTGTTTTACAAAAGGATCTAGATTAGATTAGGATCTAGATTAGGAGAGGGAGACCCTTTCCTTTTTCTGCATTATAAAAGGAATTTATCATGAGGGTTCTTTCTTAAACAGGGGATGTGAAGAATGTTTTTATTTTTGTAAAATATATGATTCTTCAGTCTAAATAAATACAACATAAAAATTGATGTCTGAGAATTACATCCTTTAGTAATCACCTTTCTTTAGATTCCCTTCCTCAAATGGCAGTTGTTGAGCGGGAATTTTAATAGGAAGCAGTGAAATTCAGGGAAGTATACTAGGAGTCAGGAGACCTGTTTGACTCTCTACCATACCTAACACATATCTTGGTAAGGCATTTCTGGTGGATGGAGGGGCATTCATATTCTCAGAATCAAGAGTTTGAGCTACATTATCCCTCAAGTCTCTGGGCTGCAAGTGGCCTGCAAGGATTTAGATTAGCATGCTGGGGGAGTTGAAAGGCAGAAGCTGTGCATTTCCAGTTACAGGGAGAGTTTATGTGTTTTATGTAAAATAATAAACCTACAGCATAGCTGACATTCTGATACAAAATTCAGAATCCCAATTTATACTCTCTTCTGCATACAGGACCACCCCACATATACAAAGAGGCAAGTCCCAAGGAAAAATAAAAATCCTTTTAACTCTAGAGTTCTTCGGGCGCCTGGGTGGCTCAGTGGGTTGAAGCCTCTGCTTTCGGCTCAGGTCATGATCTCAGGGTCCTGGGATCGAGGCCCGCATCGGGCTCCCTGCTCAGCGGGGAGCCTGCTTCCCCCTCTCTCTCTCTGCCTGCCTCTCTGCCTCCTTGTGATCTCTCTCCCTCTGTGAAATTAAAAAAAAAAAAACAAAAAAACAAAAAAACTCTAGAGTTCTTCAATTTTTTAATGCCTTTTTTTTATGATTGTACTGAAATAGTACTTAAGGGTAGTCAATCAATGGAAATGGCTAGAATTATCAAACATAGAAAAGGGTATCATAAATAAACCAACCCATGTTTAAGGAATTTAACAGTGTTTGGGGAAATATCCCATATAGATACTCATTTAACTCGGAGTATCTATCTGCAAATGGATGTATTTTTCAGAAATGAACTATAATACATGTTCACAAATACCCAGCACTAAAAGCTTCTTAGAACAAAAATAATAGTTGAATTTAAGTATTGTAATTATATTAATAACATTTTGAGCCTTGAGGGAACATTCGGAGATTAAAATGGAGAACATAACTCAAACTTTACATTTTAAAAAAACACATAATGAAGAAATTTGCACTAACTTTATGAATTAATGCATGGAATGCCTTGTAATAACGACACAAATAAAATTTGCTAGCACAGTTAATTTGGTAGTGACAGTTTCATCAAAATGAACCTGGAAAACCATAAATTTTGATCAAAATGTCAGTGATACATAGTATGGATTGTTGACTCAAAGAGCAAAGCAGATTGATTTCCTGATTTATTGCCATATTCTAAGTACTTGGTGAAAAAATGAATAGTTCAATCTGATTTTTCATCCTGATAATTGTTACAAATGTAAAACTGTAGATAAATGTTCTGATATCCATTTTAATTTTCAGGCAAATTTATTCTAATTAAAAATGTAAGTGCTTTTTGGTTTTGCTATCATGATAACTGTTCGGGACACTCCCCTACCTTAACCCCTCCGTCAGCAGAAGCCACCCCATACCGTGATTCAAACAGAATTTGTGAAATGGCCTTGTAGGGTTTTGTGACTCTAGAAGGGAAAAACTTGGGCAAGCATATAGGTAGATCTAAGTAGTAATGCAAAAGCCTTTTCTCCAGAGTGGACCTAATTCTGTGATTTGTTTGATATCCTCAGAGAGAGAAGGCAGTTGATGGTATGTCCTGAGCAGTCCCATCAGTAACCAAGCTTAACCACAGGGCAGCATTCATAAACTGTTGCGAAGGAATCCACTGTGTTCATTATTGTAATCTTCTCAGTTGGTGTAACATTTGGACGAGATCTGTCGGAGACTGCTGGAGCAGGGTGGCGAGGGGCAGGTGCGTCTCTTCTCGGTGAGGCTGGAGTGAAAGCCGTGAGCACATGTCCCTAGCTTCTATGGCCAAAGCCATACACAGCGCTCCTGGGAGATCCCCCTGGTAGCTGGAACGCTTCGCAGGCGGGGATATTCCTGGGTCAAAAATGAATCCTTAATAGGGGAATAAAATTAACCCAAACAGAATGGAATTAAGTGTTCACTATATTACAGATGGTATCATAGAGGAGAATAAAAAGCAGACTTTAACGTCAGACCAAACGAGACTCCGCCAATTAATAGCTAAGTAATCTTAGCCAAGAATTTAACTTCCTTATCATCCAGTTTGCTTTACATAAAATGAAGATAATAAAACTAACACCGTGTCCATAAAGTGCTTAATATGGTGTCTACTTCAGATTAGGTAGGGCTTCAATAACTTTTAGGTATTTTTATTGTCTTTATTATTATTGTATTTGATTGGGTGGGGAGGGGTGTGATATAGACCAGGCAGGATCCTTGCTGTGCAGTTCAGTCTTACTCTAGATTTTTTCCTTTGTGTTGAAACAAACAAACTAGGGAAACAAAAGTGAGTAAGAATTCATGTCATACTTAAAGAGAACTAGACAGATAAATAAGCAATTATAGTTATTAAAATCCAGCATCCTTCAGATCAGCAGCTGTGCCTCACTGTATACGTAGTACTTTCAAAAATAGCATATAGTACTTACTTGATCAATAATTTAATTAATTCAGTGAGATATGAGCTATAATTACTGTACAAACAGACACCTAGGGAAATCTAAAGAAAAAAGACAACAACTCACTCTGAAAGGTCAGAGAAGTCTTCATTTTTCTTTTATTTTAATTCCAGTATAGTTAACATACAGTTTAATATTAGTTTCAGGTATATGATATAGTGATTCACTTCCATACATCACCTACCCATACATCACTCCTTAATCCCCATCACCTGTTCCCCCATCCCCCACCCACCCACCTCCCCTCTTGTAACTATCAGTGTGTTCTCTAGAGTTAAGAGTCTGTTTCTTGGTTTACCTCTCTCTTTTTCCCCATTGTTTATTTTGTTTCTTAAATTCTACATATGAGTGAAATCATATGGTATTTGTCTTTGACTTATCTTGGTTAGCGTAATACTCTCTAGCTCCATCCATGTTGTTGCAAATAGCAAGATTTCTTTCTTTTTCTGGATGAATAATTCCATTTTATGTATACACATCTTTTTTAGCCATTCATCGGTCAGTGGACACTTGGGCTGCTTCCATAATTTAGCTATTGTGAATAATGGTGCTATGAACACACGGTTGTGTATATCTGTTTGGACGAATGTTTTTGTATTTGGTGGTAATACCAAAAATACTGTGATTACTGGATTGTAGGGTAGTTCTGTTTTTAACTTTTTGAGGAAACTCCATACTGTTCTCCAGAATGACTGCACCAGTTTGCATTCCCCCCACTGTGTAAGAGGGTTCCCCTTTCTCCACATCTTCGCCAGCACCTGTTGTTTCTTGTGTTTTCAGTTTTAGCCATTCTGACAGGTGTGAGATGCTATCTCATTGCAGTTTTGATTTGCATTTCCCTAATGAGTGATGTTGAGCATCTTTTCATGTCTGTTGGCCATCTGATTGTCTTATTTGGAGAACTCTCTGTTCGTGTCTTCTGCCTATTTTAATTGCATTATTTGTTTTTTGGATGTTGAGTGTAGAAGTTCTTTATATATTTTGGATACTAACCCTTTATCAGATATGTCATTTGCAAACATCTCCCATTTGGTGGATTGCCTTTTAGTTTTATTGATTATCCTTCGCTGTACAGAAGATTTTTATTTTGATGTAGTCCCAATGAGAGAAATCTTCTAAAGTGATTGCTTCCATGATTAATTAATGAAAAGCTGAGGCTTAAAGTAAAATTAGAAGTTACAAGTGAGGCTGAAGAATACAGACTTCTTCAGCTCAAGGAATAGATGTTGGAACACAGTAAGCCAGAGAGAAAAAACCTATTATTTGGCGAACTGCCAGTCTTCAGTGTGACTTGAGTGATGCGTAGCTCAGAGAGACAGTGAAAGATTCGTGTGGGAAAATAAGTCCCCCTCCCACCATCACCCCCAGTCATTTCTGTCCTGTTCTTCCTTCATTTTTCTTCATAGAACTTAACACCTCTTGTTTTTATACTATAAATGTTTTCTGTATTTGTTTATTATCGGCCTTAGTCCTAGAGGGTAAGCTTCGTGGAGGTGGCACATTTTACTGTTTTGGTCGTTCCTGTATCTACAGATCCTGGAGCAATCGTCTGGCATACAGTAGATGCTCAATAAATATTCATTGAATGCAAATGAAAGAATAAATAGGCACATGTTTATGGAAGATCTTAAATACAGTATTTTGGGAGAAATATCAGGATTGACATGAGATGAGGGTGGAGGGTAGAGAGAAGTGGTAAGTCTGAGAGGATCCCCTGTGTTTCTGACTAAACTGACTGAGTTTTTGGCTCATGACCAAGTATGTAATTCAAGAATAAGACTTAAGTTTTTGTTTTTGTCTTTGAGAGGATATGGGATGTTGAGTTATATATACATTAGGAGTCTCCCCAAGTTGTAGGGAGGGATTCCCTCGTCCTCCCAGAATTCACAAAGTACATCCCTCAAATGGACAAGAGCGTTCTACATTCACTCTACCATGGGGAATAAA
The DNA here is from genome assembly GCA_002007465.1 of Ailurus styani. Classification (NCBI taxonomy): domain Eukaryota; kingdom Metazoa; phylum Chordata; class Mammalia; order Carnivora; family Ailuridae; genus Ailurus; species Ailurus styani. Next base: position 1,265,972 of record LNAC01000390.1, on the reverse strand, counting down.
AGTGATTTTTCTTAACAGCTATGGAGCAGATTACTATATGTAATAAAATCCTACATTAATCATCTTCATTGCATAGAAGTCAAAAGTGGATGATTAAGAAATTCAAATACCCTGCCCCAGAACCAGATAGTTGAAATGAAAAATACAGTTGTTGCAGTTGAAAGTAACTGAATCGCCCACTGAATCCATCACTTGTCACTTGGCATGCTGTTCAAGAAATCACTCTGTGCTTAGATATCACCTCAGTGTCATTTCCCCACTAAAGAAATTTAATAGTGAGTAATCAAATGTATTCACTCTCAGTCACTGACATGAGTTTACAATTACTTCTTGGAATTGAGTGAGCCTCAGTGGGATATAAAAATTAGGCTAATCATCTGGTGAATACTTACTTCATCCTGTGTTTGTTCCCGCTAGGAACAGAAATTGTCTCGATAATTGTATGCAAATCCTTTCACCAGAATCATCTAAAGAAAATTATGTACTGCTACTCCTTTTCTAAAGAAAAGACAAAAGTAACGTTTTAAAATATCACTTTCAAATCAACCAAAATGAATGGTTTTGGCTTTGTGTGTAAAAGCCAGATCCAAATTAATATTATTTACAGTACACAGTCTGGCATGTGAATGTAACAAACTGATATTTAATATGTTGTGTAACACTTCTGTGTGTTTTGTTGCTAGTGATTGCTTCCATGATTAATTAATGAGATCTGTTGGACTCAGACTTCAACATAGGGTAGAATAAATTAATTGGTCTTTTAAGAACCAGCATTTTTGTGGAGCATTGGCTATCCTCAACCAATGAACCAGCTTTTCAGGGTTAGCTGAGGATTTGTTTTTATAAACCAGAAGTATTTCTGTTTTTAGCATTTAGAATAGAGTTCTTTCTAAAATGGATTTCAGACTTCCTTTAATTCTGAATTTTTTTGAGGCTTATTTCAGCTTTTGTTAATGACTCAAGATGGTTGCTATAAAGATTGATAATGAAAAGTGTAGAGCAATTTCCACGGATACCCTAAGGAGTGCTGAAATGTGCAAGGCTCTTGGCTCCTACAACTCATGACCTCCCTCAGTCCTCGTTTGGGAGTTTTTGCGTATACCTGCCACATTATTTTTGCATCTAAATGCATAAATTAAGTAGCTTTCAGGCTGCTCAATTCCATTGAATATTATTGACCATCAATTCAGAAGCCATTTCTAATGAAACAGAAGACATTGCTGAAATTTGAATATTTTAGACTAACAGAAATGGCAGTCTCGTATGGTTCCAATCTGATAAAATCTCCTGGCTTTTCAGTGGGTGAGTACAGAATGAGGGGGAAAGGATAGAATTTGGAGAGAAGCAGCTGACATTCTCGTTTCTTCCCATTTGTTTGAGAACTGCTGTAGATTGGAGGAATTTCTGCATTATACCTAAGATTCATTTTTAGTAGCCTCCTGTTTGAGTTCCGTTTTCTCCTTTATTTGAGTCCATCATTATAAAAGCTAATATTATGAAAGCAGTGTTATTATGTGTCTCTTCTCTGCTCCAAAGCCTCCCATGTTTCCCCATGGCCCCCAAAGTAAAATTTAACTTCCATTTTTAATGACTCAAATCCATTCACCGAGTGGCTTTTAGTCACCAGGCACTCTTCTAGCTTAGTGAGCAGCATAGAACTTGCCTCCGTGCCTGAGCTTGCCCTCTAGTGGGGGCAACAGATGAAACACAAGGAGAATAAAATACATGGTGTGTAGGTGATGATGCTAGGGAGAAAATACCGCAAGGAAGGGAGAGTGACCGCTGAGAACAAGAGAGTTGACTGGGTAGAGGGTAAGATGGGGGATGCCTTCCTTGAAGAGAGGGTGGGTGGGTAAAGACCTGACGGAGGTGAAAGGATGAGCTTCCCAGACCTTGGGGAGCGCACTACAGGACAAAGGCAGGGGAGACCGGAGCTGGCGGGGTCTGAGAGCCAGTGAGCACCGGACAAGGTCAGAGGGGTCGGGGCCGTGCACACGTGGCAAGAGGACTGTGTGCTCTGAGTAGGCTGGTCTGCCCGCTCGCAGCCATGCTACCACTAGTCCAGGTGGGCGAAGGCAGAGCAAGGACACCTGTCAGGAGATGGCTGCAGATTCCGACAAGAGGGGGCGCTGGTTTGCACGTGGTGGTGGCCGCAGCGGTGCTGGGGAAAGGCCGTCGATTCTCCGGGCGCTTTGAGGATCACACTGACAGTGTACGCTCACGTACTAGCTGAGATCCTGAGAAGAAGAGGGTCCCTGCAACACAGCCTTGACCTTCCTTTCTGGTCTCATCTGCAGCTCTCTCTGTCTGCTAACGCAGGGTGCAAGAGCCCCTTCACTTGAGAGTGCAGGGCCTGAGTTCACAGCGTGGCGCTCCCACTTGCTAGGGCTACGATTTGATGAAAATCATGTAGCTCGCCTTTTCCTCTGTTCCTTCATCTGCAGGGTGGGGATAATCAGACCTACCTCACAGGGCTGTCCTGAGGTCCAGCCGGATTGTCAAAGGATAATAAAGCTTAGTATGTTTATGAACCCACCACTCCAGCAAACCAGTTTCTTATTGATTAATAATCTGTTAATCATTCATCAGGTTTCCTGCCGCTCTGCCCTTGGTTTCTGTGCTCGTCACCATCTCCATCTTCACCTGTCATTCTCTCTGCAGGGAAGTTCTCTCTCCAAGGGCCTCTGTCCCTCCTTCCAACTCTTAACACCTTGCTTTCCCAAAGTGTTGCCGTATGGAGTAAGTTTAATGTACAAAATTAGGTCTTAAGTACTTTAAATTCTTAATATGAGACAAACACTGCTTGGTTGCCTGTTAATTCATAGATCTGTATTTTAATCTCCTTATAAAGATACAGTGGTTGGAGTATCTGGGTGGCTCATTCAGTTGAGCATCTGACTCTTGATTTTGGCGCAGGTCATGACCTCTGGGTCCTGGGATCCAGCCCTACACCGGGCTCCATGCTCTGCAGGGAGTCTGCTTCGGTTTCTCTCTCCCTCTGTCCCTCCCCACCCTCCCAAAATAGATAAATAGAAAAATAAATAAATAAAGATACAGTGGTTGCATTTAGTACAAGTTTGAATTGTAAACTTTTTAGAGTGTGATATAAAAAAACATATAATCAACTGTGAATTTTATATAGTGTGATATTTAAAATTGATGAAATCTCAACTTAGGAGCAAAATAACCATATAGAAATCATGCCAGACATTTATTCTGATTAGGAGACTAGTGTTTAGTTGAGTTTAAAATTACTCAAAATTTTCAGGAATGCCTTTCTTGCGTGAAAAGAGATTGTCATCCACTTTTTTTTTTTTTAAGATTTTATTTATTTATTTGACACAGAGAGAGAGAGATTACAAGTAGGCAGAGAGGCAGGCAGAGAGAGAGGAGAGAGGAGGAAGCAGGATCCCTGCCAAGCAGAGAACCCGACGTGGGCCTTGATCCCAGGACCCTGGGATCATGACCTGAACCGAAGGCAGAGGCTTTAACCACTGAGCCACCCAGGGGCCCGATTGTCATCCACTATGAAAAGATATTGATAAATGCTCGTAGTGCTGAGGAGAAAGACCATTCTGGAGGTGAACTTGAAAAGATACCCAGTTTATTCCTAGGGACTATTCAAAATCTACAGAGACGGGCTTTAGAAAAACGGATGCCTGTAGCAAAGAGAGAAAATTAGGTTTCTCAAGCCTGTGTCAATCTAGCTTACTGGTTTGGGTGACGAAGGAGGTGGCTGCCAGGCCTTATCACCAGAAGTCACCTGACATTGGAAATCCAAGTAGAAAAGTGTGTGCGTCTTCAGGATATCATAAAAGACCTCACTGGCCTCTGAGAACAGGATTAAATGACCACCAGTAGAACAGATTGATGTTATGCCCAAATCCTCGTCCTCCATATCCCGTATGTTCCATGGATCACCAAGCAGAGTCATCCTTCCCCCTCCACCTAGAATCCACTCTCCTTCCCCTGTTGTCTCAGCTGGCTGACTTCAGTATGGCCTCCAAACGGGTTTTCCTGTTTCCTGTTACTTCTGTCCCCTGTATTCCCACACCTCAGCTGAAAGGTCGGTCTTTGGCACATTTGTCATTCTCTTCCTGAAGTCCTTGAGGACTAAAAACCATATTCTGTGATATGAGAGAAAGCCCTAATGACACGACCTTTGCTTGCTTCTGTCTCTGCTGCCTTTGGAGCCCTTCCCACAGTCCACACCAAATCTGTCCCTATGCTCCTTGTTCTTCCAAACACATGTGGTAAACTGAAGTATCTGAGGTTCCTAGATGTGACTTGCCATGCTGCTTCTCACTGCTGAGCCTTGTAACATTCTGACTCCTATCTATGAAATTGCCTCTCATTCATTCGTGCATTCAGACAGCTCTTTGCTGAGCACCCACTGGTCTGAGAAGGACTGAGCACAGAGATAGTCCCTGCCTTCAGGGAGCCTACAGTATAGTGGAGGGCAAAGACCTAATCTTATCATCATTCAAATATATAGTTAGAAACTGGGGTAAAAATCTTGAAAAAAATGTATGGAAAACTATAAGAGCTTGAAGAGCTAAGAGGGAAAAGTGACATAGTCAGGGTTAAGTAATATTTGCAATGAGTTCTGAAAGATGAAAGAAAGCAAAAGTGGAAGGAAGCACTTTTTTTTAAAGGGAACAATAGCCTTTCAAAGGCACTGAGTAGAATATGCATGGTACCTTCTAGAAGATCTGAGAAGGGCAGTGTTGATGGAGGGTAGAAAACAAAGACATTAATGGTCTAAAATAATACTGGGAAGAGGGAGGAGACAAATATGATTTGGGTATGTATCCAAGAAGAGTAAGACAATACAGGGCACTTCAAGGAAGTCCATGGAGTTTCTATCTACAGACATCAATGTAGTATGGAAACAAGTGATTATGTAAATTAATAGGTTCAGCCATTCTTTGTATTGAAATAAAATTTTCCAGTGGCCTTGTTCTAGAAAAGCCTGAGAGAATGAAGAAAAACATGGTGTTAAGCATGCCTGGAAGGAGGTGTTCAGGGCCTTGAACCTGTGGCAGATGGTTGAAAGTACTTGCAGTATGCCTGTATTCATGAGGGTTAGGCTCAGTTGCAACTAACAGATACTTTAAAGATTTAGATTACCAGATTCACCTGTAAGACGGCATCTGAATTAAATATGCACACAGGAGTGTCAGGTTCAGGAAACAATAAATGTTCTTGTCAGAAATACTAGAGGCTTTAGGGAAGATCCAGGACCCAGAGTGACCATCTTTAAAGATGGATTTTCTGTTTTTACTGTTGATTATAGACAAGGGAAAACTCAAGACTTTCCATCTTCTATCAGGTTTGCGTGTTTGGCCTCAAACTGCATTAAGTTAGAAGATCTTTGTTTATTTTCACGATGCCCTTCTGGAACTGTGCAGTAGAATAAATGCTGTAGACACAGCTGCTAATAATTTTAACCCAACTACAGGGCTGGTTACTCCTCCTGTGTGCTGAGACCTTGGAGTCCAGACAGGAGCCTTTGAACACGTTATTTTGGTGCTAAGCTGCTTTGGAAAGAGTCCAAACTCAATGGTTGCTAAATCTGTTCGGCACTTCAGCATGGTGGCATTCAGTGCGGTGAGGATTCCAGAACCTCATTCCCTTCTAAGACCGAGGTTAATACGCAGCGCGGAGTAAACTTCCAGGCAAACACACTAGTGTATGGGATGCCGGGAATTGTGCCCAGACCAGAGACATCAGCAGTGTCACGTTGGGTACCTGCTTGGCAGTTCCCAAGGTTGATGGGAGGGCTTGTACTTGGAGTAAGCACCAGCAGCTGCTGTGTCCCTTTGCTGCTGCTGCTTTCGAAGCTCATCAACACTCCTGCCCTCCCTCACCATGGGGCAGACCCAGCTCTCTTTCCACACTGGTTCCCACCATCCCGACCTTGATGTTTCTCCATCAGCCACTTATCATACTGGTTCCCACGACCTAGGAGTTTCTCCATCCCATATTCATCATAATGGCACACCCTTAGCACATTACTTCCTTCTCCTGATGATAGTCCTTGATAATGTCTGCACTCTCACCTCTTGCATTTTCTCCTCAATTTCTTAGTCATCTGAAATACGACTTCTGCACCCAACATTGCACGGCTGCAGCTCCTACTGAGTGCACCAGTGAACTTCTAATTAAAAAGCACTATGAACGCTTTTCGGTCTCGATCGAAGGGAAGTCTTTTTAACAACTTATCAGTAACTCTCTTCTGTTTGAAATTATACCCCCCTGACATAAATTTCTCCTGATTCTCCTCCTGGTCCTCTGTGTACAGATAGTTGAATCAAATAACTCTCGAAAGAGAGAACATCAAATAAAGAAAACCCAGCTCATGTTGCTAGCAGCACACCTCTGGATGGTGCTACTCATCCAAAACAGGTCATTCCCCACGGATGATAGAAACAGTGCTGCCATGCAGGGATGCGGTCATTCGGGACGGCTTATGTCACTGTCATCAATTATCAGCATATTTGAGAATATCATTACATGGCATAAAAACATTTTATGGCATGCATACAAAAATATTTTATGGCCCGGCATACAAAAACGTATTTGTATGTATAGCTGATAGTGTTCTTTAATAATTATGAAAAGCCTTTAATTACTTACTGTAATACAGTAATGTGATTTTGTCCATGGTATACTTTTACCACTATTCTGATAAATTTATTTTGGTGGTTTATACAGTACTGTGTCAGTACTGTGTCTTTTGTGTAATGGTTAGTTACTTAGTAAGTGACTAGATAGTGAATTCCTTGTAGAAAAAAGAATTGTGTCTTTATCTTGGCAAACCTTAAAGGATCTTGGATGTAGTAGGTTTTCAGTAAATTATATTGAATTAAAATGTTAGGCAGCTTTTTACAGTCAAAGCGAGACTTAAAAGATCCTTTACAGTAGTGAAGTCTCCATTAGTCTTATGGTATGCGTCGAACACTGCAGTCTTCATGGCCAACAATATCGCATTACAGATCTTCTAATAACTGGGAGATACAAATTGTAGCTGGATGTGGAATTAGTATGTCATGACTTGTGATTTTCTAGTTTATGTAACAGGCAGGTTACATAACCATAGATTCAACAGCAGTATTTTCTCCAAGTCACAATATATTCCCAACTATCTTGGCAAGTAAATAAGACACACACATCTGAGTAGCACTGAACAAGAGAACATATGAAAATCAAACATAGCTTATAAAAGAATTCCAGCTTCCAGCCTATAACTGCGTGTCCTTTGCACTGCATTGAATAGATGCCATTTATTTCTGACTATGATTAATGATTTTTCTTAGGCAGCCAACTTTCTTTGCCATTTAACAAAGATTGTGTCCTAGGGTTTTGTCTTATTTCAGTTATAGTGTCATTTCTAAATTGGACAAATCGGATAACGAAATGTTGAATTTGAATTATAGTTTTGGTTTATTAGTGTGAATCTTGAAATATCTCTTATTTCTGGGGACATATTGGGAACATACATGAATCGCATCAAAAGGTTTGTGGCTGTACATTTTGTAAAGGTCCTGTAGGCAGGAAAATAACAATCTGGATGCCTAGTAGTGAAGTGAAGCCTGATAATCACATGATGCCAAAAATAAAATAAATAAAATAAAAAGGCAAGATATTAAGAACACTGCCAAGCTACGAATTGATCCCAGGACTCAGGATGACTGCTTTGATGTGTGTGGTTGGTATTTATCTTTTTTTTTTTACGACATGCAAAAAAATCAAACGAAATGTCTTTGAACTATTTTGGTGTGACACTAAATAAGAGGAGAAAGAGGAAAAGTAAGATGTCAATTGGAATTTTTTAAAAGAACATGTTCATAGGTGTCAAAAGTGAATAAAAGGAACACTGCCTGGCTTTCTCTCAGAGAGAAAGTCCTTCCCTGTAACAGAATGAATGAGGCCTGAGCATGTGCATGAAGAGAGCGCTCAGACCATCGTGTTACATAGGTGTCAAACAGGAAACAAGGGGAAGAGTCCTGGACTTGGGGTGGGGGCCAAGGGGAATCTAGTAAGATCCGAAAAGATGGTTCCAGGCATGCATTACAAAAGGGAAGACTAAATGGGGCACTAGACAGACCAGAGTAATTACAGAGTAATCAACATGCCCTCTGTCTTCCTCTTTGGAGAATTTTTTTTTCATTTAGGTAAAAATGAACTCTGACTGCCACAGTATTTCATTTGGCAGGATATCAGGTAATTTATATTTCAAATATGATCTCATCATCAGTTCCATCTGTTGATATGAACTGAGTATCCGTAACATTTGAAACCCTGACTTGTAGAAAATTTACCTGAAAATCAGAATCCTTGAATCTGAGAGACTCATACCAATCAGAAACCTGAATAAATGCCCTCTTATCTTGCAAGTGCTGTGTATTCATTTTAAGTCTTCACTTTTAATCCACCCAGTTCTACACTCTGACTCCAGGGACCAAAGGAGGCAGAAACCACAGTCAGCTGCCTTAGGATGAGCTCAAATCAGTGTTAGACCTTCTTAAAGAGGATGAGCTTTTTTTTTTTTTTTTTTTTTTTTTTTTTTAATGCTAAGCACCAAGTGGAAAAAATCACTGGCTACCAGGCTCTGATTCCAACCAGTTCTTATTTATTGGCTATTCATAGTTTCAAAGACTTTTCCCTTCTTACCTGCCAATTGAAAACCGAGAGCTGGAAAAAGCAAGATTTCAGGACAGTGTTGGCATGAAGACACAACACACTCCAGGGGCTGTGTTCCTAAGTTTGCCCCAGCTTCCTTAACCCAGACACTGAGACCTCTGACTTCCCTTCCCTTCTGTGCTGTTTGATACAGAGAGATATGGACCAACAACAGAGCACAGACCGCCCCATTCTCTGGAAGACTGTCTCCAGCTAATGAGTACTCCCTTTTTCAGCAAGCTTGGACGAGTCTTCTCAACCTTCAGGACCCAGTGCAAGTTGTTCCTCCTCTTTCTCATGTCCCAGCCAGGCACATTTTACCAAACCTTCCCTTGGGCCCACACTGGATGTTGAGTACAGCTATCATTAGTGTCTAAAACTGAGTTGCATTTGTTTATTTGAATGTCTTTCTCCTCTATTAGATTATGAGTTTGAATGCCTGGTGCCTCACCTAGTAGCCATTCAATTCACCCACAGTCCACATCATCCCCCTGCTAAGAGACAAAGAGTTAAATAATGTGTTTTTCCCAAAAAAGGGGGGGTTGGGGGAAAATAATGCCTCCTCCATTCACAGTAATGGGTCCTCAATAAATACTATTACATTGGTTTTTTTTTTTTTTTTTTTTAATTGTTTGAAGATTTTATTTATTTATTTGACACAGAGAGAGAGATTACAAGTCGGCAGAGAGGCAGGCAGAGAGAGAGGAGAGAGGAGGAAGCAGGCTCCCTGCTGAGCAGAGAGCCCGATGCGGGCCTCGATCCCAGGACCCTGGGATCATGACCTGAGCCGAAGGCAGCGGCTTTAACCCACTGAGCCACCCAGGCGCCCTATTACATTGGTTTTTAATATCATCCTTTCCATAGCTGAACCTAAAAATGTCATTACAGCCTTGCTCAAGGGGAGAGTCAAAACAGTGGTTCAAAATTAATTCTGTCCAGTGAATAGAATTAACAAAAAGAATTTATGAAATTATTATTGACTACAGGGGTGGTACTGATTCTGGTTTTTGGTTTATTTCATGAAAAATATCTCTAAAGCAATGTAATGTTCTCTAGTAGAGGGATTGTGAGAGCTTATTCAAGGCATGCTGTTATTCCTTCATTCGAGCAGTATTTTTAAGGGGTTTTCCCCTCCCAATAAAGAAAACAAAACTACTCAGATCTTTACATTCCTCAGCATTTATTGTATATTTGCAGCATAAAAATGTTGATATAGACTCAGTGCCTGCATAAGTTATTAAGGAGTTGGAGTGAAAGTATGTTTTTAGTAACCCTTCTGGATTTCTTTCTTCACTAGGGTACTCAATACTTCAAGCTATTATGGAAAAAGCAGGACAAAATGGTTGGCATGTCAGCGCTATATGTGTGGAAAATTTTAATGATGTCAGCTATAGGCAACTTCTAGAAGAACTTGACAGACGACAAGAGAAGAAATTTGTAATAGACTGTGAGATAGAGAGGCTTCAAAACATATTAGAACAGGTAAGTCCTGGATTTTATATTATTATTAACCTAGACCTTCTACAAAAAGTTGACTTTTGATTTACTTTTTTTCCCATCGATATTTTCTCCAAACCATTTAGTCTGAAGTGCAAAGTTCAGGCGTTTTCATTCCATGTTTCATCTCTAAGACTAAATCGTAATCCTTTATCACCAAAGGCCATTTTGGTTCATAGGTCTCAGTGCAGTGAGGAGCACTATTTCCCACACAGTATAAAGACCTACCATAGTAAGGACCTTTTGTGAATCACCAAGAGCTCTTGGCCTTCTACGTTCATAAACATTAATTTTGAAGATTAATGCCATTCAGAATTTTAGAGCGTTTTAGTATTCATGACTGTGTGCTTTTTCTAACCTTTAGAAAAATAGCTACACGAGAACTAACATGAAATAGTAAAGCAGTGAAATAAAAGAAAGTTAAATGGCATACTGTGCATAGCATATCTTCTTCTAGGTGTGTTAAGTGTGTTATCCCCACAGTGAAGATGGTTTTCAACTCTTCACAAATGAAGACTCCTTTGATAAATCTTTCAATAAATATTCGTTGATTTGATTTGAAGTAGAAAGGAAAAGGTAGAATTGAGCTTTGTTATTGTGTTAAATGATAGGAAAATATCATCAAATAAAGGGTAGTGTTTGCCTTCCTCATCACCCTTCGTCTCACCATAAGCATCAAACTGTATTTGGCCAAAATTGCAGTGAACGACTGCCACCTAGTGGTTTCAGAAATGTTTGCTCCAGCCCTATGTACAGTAAGCCATTCGGGCTGAGTATGAGGTTTTGTTACTTGGCTACATACAGTTTGCATAATAATATGATTTGATTTGTAGTAGTCAACTTAGCAATTTGTAGCTTTATTTAGAACAAGAACTTAAGTACTCATCTAGAAAAATCAAAACCGAAATATGTTTTAGAGATTCCTCCTTCATATTGAAGGGCCCTAAACTAGATGCCTTTCAGTTTCCCTCAATATATCAGAATTTGTAAAAGTTAAAAGTAAAAAATGTGTGCAGTATTTCTTTCTTTCTTTCTTTCTTTTTTTATTCATTTGACACACAGAGAGAGATTACAAGTAGGCAGAGAGGCAGGCAGAGAGAGAGGAGAGAGGAGGAAGCAGGGTCCCTGCTGAGCAGGGAGCCCGATGTGGGCCTCGATCCCAGGACCCTGGGATCACGACCTGAGCCGAAGGCAGCGGCTTTAACCCACTGAGCCACCCAGGCGCCCGTGTGCAGTATTTCTTTTCAGGATCTGGTGAAGCCAGTCTATACTGTAAGAGGAAATAATAGTATTCACTTCCTGTTAACTTTTCGTGGAAGAAGAAAAAGAACTTGAAGAAATACGTTTATATTATATTGGAAGATATTCATTATAAACCTCTGTGTCACTCATGTTTATTCCTGAGGGGCTCCAAAAAAATTGTTAAGGTTGCAACTGTTCAAGGTATATGGAATTTTTAAGCGTGTATTTATGGAATCTAAGAAAACACTTTCTTTCTTAAGCAAGACAGTCACTTCAGCTCAAATTCTGCTCTCTCTCCCTCTCACTCCCACCCCTGTGTTGAGAGTTTTAGTTGTTTGATGTGAACAACTGAAGCTTTGTAAATACTTCCTCATGAATCCCACAGAGCAGTCCATTCTAAGAACTGCCTGGATTGCCAGTTCCCGTCAGAGGGTGAGGAAGGCTCAGAAAGACCCTCCACTTAGCACCTGTACTTAAAAGACTGTCTGGAGAAGGCAGTGGAGTGCCTACAGCACACAGACCCATTTCAGAGGCCTAGCTAGTTTCTTAAGAAGAAAATCGGCATGCCCCAGTGCTTTGGATAAACTCTTACAACAAGCCGTAAATAAAATCTTGGTAGGGGAACAAGACAGCTGCTCTTTTTTTTTTTTCTTTTCTGTCTCAAAAGTATTGTTTTTATATTCTTAGCCTTATTGAGCTATGACTAACATATAATGTGTAAGTTTAATGTGATGGTGAGGTAATTTGATACACTAATAGATCTTAAAGTGTTTACCACAGCAGGGCAGGCAAATGAACAGTTCTGTCTCTTCATATGGTTACTGTTTTTGATGCGGGGGGGAATGAGAATATTTAAGATCTACTCTCCTAACAGCTTTCGGATACACAGTACAGGTCGTTGTGCTATACAGTAGATCCCCAGAACGTAGAACACGGAGTGTCTACCTTTGCTGTGTCTCTTCTTGCTAAATTCTAAAACGTTTCTTTTCTCTCGTGACTGCATAGTACTAATGAGACTTTTTCCCTTTAAAATGCCTCTAAAGTATAAACCTAATCAATTGTGCAGTGTCTGTTATAAGAATATAATATATTCTGAATTGTCCTATACAGTTTTCCCTAAGAAAAGATGTTTTCTGATCCTGAACATGATTTTTTTTCTACCGATACTTTAATTCCTTGTAGCTCTAGGCCAGATCATTTTTAATGTTTTTTGGTTTTACTCTTGACTCACCCAAACTGTGTCAAGAGTTTCTACGTGTACTTTAATACTCCTATATATCTTTTTTCTTTCTTTCTTTCTTTCTTTTTATTCTTTGCCCCACGAGTACAGGTCTGTGAATCATCAGGCTTACACCTTTCACAGCATTCACCATAGCACAAACCCTTCCCCAATGTCCGTAACCCATCCACCCTATCCCTACCCTCCCACCCCCCCAGTAACCCT